>CALNHX010009032.1:0-54199 GCA_940337035.1 Agriotes lineatus | reverse complement strand
AACCATCCCTAATTTGCTCGTTCTTAGTAGATAATTCAACACCTCGTAAATTGACAGATGAACACAAAATGGTTTGTGCGTACAGCGTGTACTTGAACGTTTAAAATCGTGAAATAATGTGAGAAAGCGTCAGGCAAATAATTCGAATATTCCCTTGGCAACAATTACAACATCGCCTTCGTTATTAGGATGACGTAGACCCTCGCCTTCATTATTCTCAGGATGACGTAGAACTCACGCCAACTTTCATTTGTTTATGATGCTTGGAACTCCGCCAATTTTGCAAAATCGGACGCCGTTCGATTTTTGAAAACCATGAAGTAATTGGACTTTTGGAAAAGCGCTAGGCCTTTTCGGCAAGGTTCAATCTCATAATTAAGTAGTTTTCCCCAACGCTCACACTCAAATTGCAGGCACTCCTACCTTTTTTAAAATTAGCCTCGATGCTGTTTCTGCCGCTGGAGTCGCTCCCCTAGGTGCAGATGTTGAAAGCGACGTTCTTGCAGACTCTGCTGACATCCTTGATCGCTGACCTCTGGGTTCCGCTGCTAATTTTGGTCGTATTCGAAGATCGTAAAGTCCAGTTGCTCGGCTGCCGATGTCAACTCGAGGATAGATTGGAAAAATTAACTTTTATGTCGTGGACATCGCCACAAACGTTCCCACAGGTACACTGACACTTGGGCAATAAATTGGACCACCTTTTATAATTTGGTAAAACACTTTTATTATTATAAAACATTAGTTAAATATGGAGCACAAATTCGACAAACTACATTAATTTCTATTTTCAATTGTTCTCTCTGTTAATAACAAAAAAGCATCCGGTTGCTATGATACGGTGTTCTACCATTAATTGGAAATTAGTTTTGATAATATTAACCACAAATAGAATAAAGTTTGATTACATAAATTAAAAATCTAACATTTTCTTAAAACTAAAATATTGTCTTTTGTTTATAACTAGTATTGTTCTTTAGCGTTGCACTCACAAACTTTTTAATTTTGCTGCTCTGCTCTTTTGCACTTTGTTTTTAATTATTAACGCACGGATATTTGAGTCCACTTTTCACGTCGCTTGCTTCTCTTCTGTTGCCTACATTCAGGATTGCTCTTTGCAATTTTCTCGATTATCCTTATCTTCAATCTACCCGTCAGATGGCTCACAATTTTCACTGTCTTTTGCTTTTATTGATAACTACGCTCATTTAGGTGCACATAACAACCTTTTGTGTCAATTACTTCCATTTGGTCTGGCTTTACATATGCACAAACCTATCATTTTAATTATATTATTTTATTCAAAAGCCAAATTCAAACCCTATGAAATATGCTTTGCTTTTGCGTGCCTTTATCCGACTAATTACTGCTTCTCGCATCTCATTACCAATGCATTTAATACTTTTATTATTGTTTACAATTGCAATTATATAAAATATCCTAACTCTGTGCTTTATTGAATTGGTTAAATATTTTGCACTGCAAACAGAGCCAAGTTGTGGGCTTAATACCATTTCAATATATCTAATGTGTATGCAAAATATCATCTACTTCCGACAAATAGTTTTTTAATTATACCGCCAACAGACAGAGAGACAGAGACAGACAGACAGACAGACGGAATTGAGAAAACCTGTTTTTCGTCATCTAGGGTCCCTGAAACGTGAAGATCTGAAGAAATTTCGGAAGCTGATTTTTTCGTGATTACAATACTTTCTTCGTCTTTCAGACGAGGGAAGTAATAAGAATGGCCACTCTACGAGCGATATAGCTTAGGACTACTCACATTTACCTTTACACACAGATACATTTAAACGATATTAAAAATGCGCTCAAATAATTGTCTTTAGATGCACAAACATTAAGGTTCATCCAAAATATGGTCTTATACGCGACATGCATAACATGCATAACAACCCAGCGCAATTCACGTTTCTAAGTGTATTCCTTTAAGTTAGCGCGATTCTAACACATCTGCAGGTACCGCTTATCGCTGAAGCTACAATCATTACCTTTAGGTATTAAAATACCTGAAAATATTTGAGGCTTGCGGACTGCTATGTCGCGTACTAAATGCGTCACTAAACTTAAAAAAAATGCAATGCGTGAACATCCGGGAAATCCTTAGCTCAGTGGTTCTCAAACTGTGGGGCGCGTTCCCTTAAGGGGGGGGGGGCGAGATATCTCGAAGTGGGACGCGTAAAAGTTAGAACGGAAAGCAAAAAATCTATTTGTTGAACAAAACAGAACCCGCGAACATAAAATAAATTACATGCAATAATAAAATAAAATGCTATCCCTACGTGTAGGTAGGTACTGAACTGAACCTTGAAGTATATTGATATTAATCTGTTTTTTTAAATTACAGATTTGCCCTATTATGTATTGGATTGTCAATAATTATTATTATTAGAAATAGCGCTTTTAGTTACTTGATTTCTGAAAAATGTATGTTCTAATATTTTAATCTCATTTGCATAAGTCACAATACTTATGTGAACCAACTGTTGTAATGTAGTATGCTGTGAGAATGCTTAATTATTTTCAATTAATATCCAGATATCTAAAGGGTATCATGGGATAGCAAGTGTAAGTGAATAGCTGGTGGCAGTAAATATTAGCAACCAGAGGGTTGTTTACTGCAACTGAAAAAGTTTCTATATTTTGAGTAATCTCAGTCTAATTAGTCACGTTAAAGGTCTAATATTCCTTTAATTGTGAGAATAATATTGAAGTTTGGTACGTGTTAGCAAGAATCGCCTTCTGCACGATCAAAGTCTGACCAAGGAGTCACAATTATTATTCGCATAGCGATTTGGAGATTAATAGAAACCATTTCAAGTGGTTATTGGTGTTTAAGTCATCAGTTAGTGCGAGTGTTTGTGTTTGTGGCATGCTGCACTACCGTTTAACAAAATATTAAACGGTCACGACAGCTGCAACGAGTTTTTATGGGTCTTCGACATCTTAAAGGAGATGCTTGACGACTGTGATCAGTTTGGAGCTGATATAGAAACACACTTCAGGTACGAGTTCATCTTTAAGAAGGGGAGTGTATTTTAATAACAGTTTGGTACGGCAAAATTAGAATTAAACATTGTATTTTAGATTTAGAGAACATTTATAATATTAAGTTTTCCAAATTTTAATTGATTTGAGTACTCGACGTTTTCGGCTTTTATATTTAGAAATTGTATTATTTTTGGTCTAGTTATCTTTAAGAAAGTTTAACTTCACCTTTTTGGAACAAGTAATTTAATTAAATATTTTGACAACCTTTAGTTTGATTATTAAATGTAATATCAAGCCAAACATATTAATACACTATAACTGAATTAGAAGGTTCAATTTCAAGTACTAGATAGTATGATTTAAAAAGCAAGTCAAATTGATAATTGATAATTCAAAATACAATTCAAAAGATATAATTTATATTAACAATAACTCATTCAGCTGAGAAGGATATAGAGTTCTTAATTGCTAAATAAGCTGGCTAGCCGAAGTACATTTAAAAATATGTAAATGACAATTTCAATGTCATATATTTATTGATGAGATATGTCAATTTAGAATTCATTTGAAAGTAGCAAGGTAAGTGCGAAATATATTATTATTGATACTACTTCTGTTCAATAAGCAAATAGGGTAGATATCTTAATTTAATTATTATACATAAAAACCCGGAAGAGGGGTGGTGTAATACTGTCAAAACCATTCAAGTGACAAATACCCAATTTTTACTTCCTTTTACAATAAAGGAAGTATTGGATTCACCCCAAAAATTCGAAATTGAGTTTTCAACAGATCTTCACGTTTCAGAGTTCCCTGAACCCAAAAATCATATTTTTTTTATTGGTATGTCTGTCTGTGTGTCCGTCTGTCTGTGAACAGAATATCTCAAAAACGGAAAAAGGTATGGCGTTGAAACTTGATATATAAGTTTTGTGTACTATGTAGATGCGACAGCAAGCTCTTGTGATATTTCAGTTTTTTTAAATTTTTTCAAAAACGGCTCTAACGATTTTTTTTAACTTTACATTTTTATTACTATTTTATTACATTTTTAATGTGTGTTGATGTGAGATAGGTGATTTTCCAGTTGAATACTTCTAAAATGGGTTTCTTTTGTTTTTCTTCTATTTTTTTTAATTAATTCCTGTTTTAGAACAACCGGTATATTATTACATTTTTGAATTCAGCTTAAAATTCTAGAGAAATTTTGTCTCTTGAACTAACACTCTATTTTGTACCGTTTTTGTAAAATTTGTAATTTTTGAAAAATTTTGACAAATGCTTAAAAATTTAAAATCAAATTTTTGGCTAATTATAAGATCACTGTAGAAGGAAGTTGTGTGCGTGTATCACACCAGATTTTTAGTTATGATTTTAATAAGAAATCGCCCATCTTTCATTTGGTCCGCACAACGTTTCCAGATGTCAACCTCCTTTTAACCTGCTACTAGACCCTCTCAAGCATCTTCCCGCAATGCACGGTTCACAGACAGACAAGACTCCTTAACCGTCCAAGATCAGCAAACTCCACCTTTTCTACAACATTCAGCCAACAGAGCAAACCTGCAGACATCTACTTTGTTACGGATAGTTTGTAGCTTCCCTTGCATTAGAGAAAAATTGCTAGTTAAATTTTATTTTTAAGCTTTAGTAGGTGGCTTCAATTTGTAATTGTGCATGCTTTAATGAAGACGTAGCTAGTTGTATTTTAGTTTTAAACATTTCATTATAATTAATAGGTGGTTTCGCATGCAATTCCCCTAGTAATTAACTAAATTTCATGTTTTGCATTTATTCTGCTCCAATTCTACATACATTCACGCTTAGTGGTTAGGCAATCTTAGGCGCATTTATTAGCAACAATTTCCTGGCCTGATTTATTACAATTGCAGTGCTGTTATCTCATGGTACAGTTGACAGGTTTCGAAGATCTTGGTGAATTGGGCAGAAGAGAAGAATTGGCTTCAGAAGCACTCCTTTTTATGGTCACTGGATTACGAAACAGATGGAAAATTCCATTGGCATATTTTCTAACTACCAATTCTACAAATTCAGTGCATTTAAAATCTTTAGTTGAAATATGTTTAAACAAATTAAAACAGTGTGGTCTTATTGTCAAAGCTGTCATTTGTGACCAAGGATCTAATAACAGATCAACCGTCGCTAAATTTAATATAACAGCAAAAACCCTTTGTTAAATATCCAAAATGAAAAGTTATACTTTTTTTATGATGTACCCCATCTTATAAAAAAGTATTCGAAACCAGTTAATATCGCACGCCTTTTTCATAAATAACAGTTGGTTGCTTGGAAAGTTATTAAGGATTTGTACAATTTAGATAAACAGAATGGAACAGCCAGATCAATGCCAAAATTGTCGGACATTCACATTTTCCCGAATTCTTTTCAAAAAATGAGATGCAAGTTAGCATTTCAAGTATTTAGCAAATCCACGGCTGCTGCTATCCGAACGGATTATCAACTGGACAAAGTCCTTCTTCTGCTGAACCTACTGCAAGATTTGTGAAGTTTCTTAACGATTTATTTGATTGTATTAATACACTTCACCGCAAAATTAAGGGATCAGAAATAAAGTGCAATACTTTTTTTTATCGTTGAAAATATTGTTATGAAACTCATACGCAATAAGATCGGACTATTAATAAACAATTAACAAAACATACTTCGATCATCGGTGGTTAGAGAAAATCTAGACTCGTCGGTGAACAACACTGCTGCCCATTCTTCATCTCCCCAGTTCAAACGATCATGACCAAATGTTAAACGTAGCCTCTGGTGAAGGGGGGTCAAAATTGAACCGCTTGCAGGACGTCTTGCCTTCATACGAGCATCATGTAGTCTCCTCAATACGGTATCGCAGCTAATGACTGTTCCGGTGGATCATTGGAGATCATTCTTCAGTGATCGAGTAGTGATGACCTTTCACGTCTCGCTGTTACGGCCAAATACCGGTCTTCACGCATGGTGGTTTTCTTTTTACGACCTTGGCCAGGTCCCCTGGTATAATTACCTGTCATTCGAAACCGCCGAGACACTCTGCAGATCACTGACTGGGCAACTAAAAGCCTTGCAGCAACTTCTCTCTGAGTATAGCCTTCCTCGAGCAGTGTGACCATTTTAGATACATCTACCTCCAAAGAGAGTTTCTATGGACATCGGCTGCCATTTATTTTGATTTATATCACTGTACCAATTGTTTAGAACACCCTGACAGACAACGTTTAATTACAAGACTTATGTGATATCTGCAGTATTTGTTATCAAGCAGCATTTTTGTGGTATCTCAAGCTATGAATTTCCCTAACATATGCACATGTAGTGATGTAAAATACCCGGGTATTTATTTTTAGGGGTAAATACCTGGGGTATTTACCCGGGTAAATACCCAAAATGGGTATTTAAGAGGGTATTTATAGACTTATTTACAAATACTATAAAGTTAATCTTATCAGTATAATTGATTGGTAAGTGAAGGTGCTCTATGCGAATTTTATAAAAATGTTTAAGAAAATAGCTGATCTGAGAACATTTACTGCCCAAAATACCGGTGGGGACATACCTAACTCTACAGAACATGGCAATTCCATGAGTCGGAAAAGGTTCAAATACTATTTGCGATAAGAGTAACCGTAATGGAAAATGCAATAAATACTTTGGTAGCTGGGCAACAAGTAGCTATTGTACCTACTTGTTGCCTAGCTACCAAAGTAATTATTGCATTTGTTATTTCGGTTACTCTTATGGTCTTATGAACCTTTTCCAACTCATGAAATTGCCATGTTCTGTTCAATTTTAGGCAACCTGTATATGACAGCAATGAGATCAAATGAATAAAAAACAGAATTCAATGATTTAATAAGAAAGAGATGAACATAGAAACAAATATTTGAGTAGACTTAACGCTCATTTTAATTATGTCATATGTCAACTAAATATGCATACTAAAATAACTTTTTTGTATGGTTATCTCTTTCTTACTCAAGTATTATGTGCTTTTGTTCATGCTATCTCATTGCTGTTGCATACTTATGATCCCATCGGTATACAGCGTTGTTTATATTATTTTGTGATATTGTTTGCCTTATTTAAGATTGTTTAATAATGTGTCTATAAGTATATATTAATATTAATGTTAATAAATACAAGGATTATTTTTCAAGTTAATGTTATGTTCATTTTTCAAAAAAGGAAACAAGTCAGAAAATAATGTACAAACAATTTAAATTATCCCAATCTTCGGAGTCAGCCATCACAATGTTGTTTGTAAACTCGAACAGGCGCAATTTATTGCATCTAACTATTTATTTCCATAAATTTTGGCAGCCAATGTTTTTTCCCGATAAACGATTAATTTACCTGGGTGAATGCTTATTCAATGTTATTTAAATTGTTATTTTACTTAAAATATTCCACTTCCTTTATATGTAGTTTATTTATTAAGATAAGATTATGTGAGTAAAAGTTAGCTTAGCTTTCTAAATATTATAAATTTGATAAATACCCAGTTTTTAGGTATTTACCCGAGGCAGGGGTAAATACCCAGGTAAATACCCATTTATAAATACCCTACCCACTGGGTATTTACCCGATCCACATCACTATGCACATGTAGTGATAAATAGTGCTATCTTTATTGCCTATGAGCTTCATAACAATATTTTCAACGATAAAAAAAATATTGCACTTTTATTTCTGATCCCTTAATTTTGCGGTGAAGTGTAGTTCAAATCTCCCAGAAAATAACATAAATCGCGTACCGCTTTCCGAAAAAAATATACATATAAAAGCAATTTTGGAAAACGCTCTGAAGTGCTACCTTTTTTGAAAACTGTTGCGGGTAAAGTACTTCCATGTTTTCTTGGATTACTGCAGTCGGTGAGGTCAACTTTATTACTGTATAATGATTTAAAAAATAATTATAACATTGTTTATTTATTAACCAATCATTTAAATAAAGACGAGTTAGAAAATTGTTTTTCAGTAATACTGAATAAGGGGGGTTTTAATCATAACCCTACTTCAAAATCCTTTAGATTGTCTTTTCGACACTTATTTTGCGCAAATTTAAAAAAGATTAGTACAAGTTCTAATATTGAAAAGAAGATGAAAGTGAATTTATTTTTAATAAATATGACACACGACTCTTAACTACGGCTTCCAACGCAACTACATCATGTCGTCCTTTAGAAAACGTAAATCTGAATCTATACTCGGGCCGCCGCGCCGAACAGATAGAGTGGAGCAGGCAACCCAAATAACATATTACAAAGGTCACTTGATAATATTTTAATTATAATTACTAAAAGGATCGGAGATGCCGACCCTTACAATTAGAACTAATTTCAATAATTGTCATTAAATAACTTTTTGAGGTTATGATGCAAATAGAAATGTCGACCAACTTAAAAGTCAAGCCTGACATTTGTGCACTTGTAATTGAAAATGTTTAGGCATGTGGCCTGGCTCTTCCTAAATCTCATTATTGGCTGCGGCGTCGAAACCAAAACACGTTGCCAGTGATATGGTTAAGTTTGTAGCGTTTTTTCTTTGGAGTTCCTTTATTCAACCATTTACAAGGACTAAATTGTGCAACTGTACTACTGTTTTCACAGTTACATGCAAGTATAAAATATTGACTTGTAAAGTAGTTTCTTAAGGAAATTTTAATTATTCATAGAGCTGCCTGCATTATGGGTAGCCGGAAGAAACTAATTCGTAGTCAAGGACGTGAAAGAATCTATAGCAACTATTGCAATTTTTCTCAGTCGTTTTGCAAGAAAGAGTGACAAAAGCAACCGATGTTGGCCTAAATACAGTTAAACGAATTGTTAAAGGAGCCTAACAAAGTGGCGGAAGAAAACTACTTCTCGATCAATATAAAGAAGAAGTAATCCCAAGTGTGATCTATAACTTTGCCATAAAAAGAGACCTACAATGAAAGCTGTATTCGAAGTCGAACAAAATGAAGGGGCGTGTTAATTTCACTGAGAAATTACATTCCTTTAGGCGATTGGTACATAAAATGGGTTTTTAATAGAGAAAATGTCAAGACAATAGGTACACGTTCTAATAGAGAAGAGAGAAATAGCAAATTGTGTTGAATTCTTAAGATAAAATATAAAGCCAAATGCTGAAATATTGTGTACACTGATGAAACGTACTTGCATAGCTTCCATACTGTTCTAAATGTTGTGATGATGGTACCAACAATTGTTTAAAATCCCCCGTCAGTAAAGGGCAAGCATTGATTATTCTTCATGCCGGAGGTAGAAAAGGTTTCGTCCAAATTCATTCCTGATGTTTAAATCAGGACTTAAGAGATAGATTATTGCCACGATGAAATAAACCATTAAAATTATGTGAATTGCCTGAAAAAAAATGATTGGCAAATCTTCAAAAAAGTCGGTTTTGGTCATCGATAATGTTTGGAAAAAGCAGACATGCAAAAGTGGTTATCAGTAAGAAACATTTATATTAAGTTGAATGAAACAAAACCTATTATATGGTACAACAAAATTACATAAACCTACACATAAAAGTTTTATGATTGAGAAATGATTAGCGGAACATGGTCGTACGTAGTCCTACGATTACCCCCTTACTATCCAGAATTAAACCTGATTGGGAAAATATGGGTGTCAGTAAAGAACTATGTTGCTACAAATAATACAACATTCAAATTAGACGATGTTAACACTTCTGCAGAAAATAATTTTGGAAGTGTGAGTGTGCAAGAATGGAAGAATATATGTGCAGTGTCGACAAACATAAGTGGGAATACATTATGGATAACAGAGAAGAAATAATTATTACAGTAGACGGCAGCGGCGAATCCGGTTCTAATCTATCATCTGAACAAGAAGATGATTTCGTTGAAGACAATTTAGGTTGTTAACCATTAGAGGAATCTATATTGTATTATTTTACCATTTATTTGATTAATTGACTGTTATTTTTTTGTATTGTATTTTATGTATTTTCCTTTGCTTCACATATAAAAATAATTTCAGAAACTAGAAAGTCATCAGATTTTTAAGTTATTTAGAAGTTATTTAAATTTTTATATTTTGAGAATCTAAATAAAATATGTTCATTTTCAATCACCATAAAAGTGAAAACTTATGTGACTTGATTCGCAAAGTGAAGGCGTTAATTATTATTATAACCAAAGGACCAAAGGTAAAGGTAGTACTTTAACTGATTAGGCATATAAAGTTGCCACTGTTGCTACTTTATCTGCCTACTCATATAAAATAACAAAATCAAACATTTCAGCAATATAATTTAATTATTACTTGTGATTTTCATCCATCATAACCACGGAAGAATTATTTCCAACGTATCACAATTCTACCTCAATCTTGAGTTTTTACAGTTCTACTAAATTATTGTTTTCTAATTTTGTTACTTTTATTGCAGTATAAGTATTCGTTTGAATTGGTTCATCAGGAAAAAGTTGCTATATATGAACCAACGGTTGATTTCTATAAAGAAAAATTTTCAATAACCGAGATTAAAGTTATAGGGCTACTTTTTGGGGCGAGGGGAACTTTAACTAAAAAATATATAGAATTTAGGAAAAAATTTAAATTGCCGAAATTACTAGATTCTAATATTGTATTAACCATTTTAAAATCTTCAGTGTATATTCTTCGTAATCATTTGTTTAATGTTAGCTTTTAATTATTGTGTTCTTATTTGTTGAAATTTTATTACTGTGTTATGTTGGCAAACTGAATGTCAGTCAGTGTATTCTTTGTTGAATAAATATATATATATGCATCAAGGACGAAAAATTGGCTTTTTATGGACGATGCCTGCAATTTCTGGCCGAGGCGATAGCCGAGGCAAGTAATCAGGCAAGGCTACATTAGAAAATTGTTGAGTGAGATATACTGCTGGATTTATTTTACGTAAATGTTTATCTAAATTTAAGTGCAGCAAATGCGAAAACGAACTAAAAAGCACCTCTGTTATGAATGAATCTACTGAAGAGTTTATTAAACAAAAATCTTATCAAACTAGCACTAATTTAGAATTAGGTAACTTATGTCCGCCCTCAAATTTAACAAACAAAGCGGTACTAACAACTTTGAGGGTGTTTGAAGAAATCTACCAAAAAATTAAACATAATTATAGGCCATTCAGTAAACACAAAAACATTTAATTTTTTTTAAAGTTGGCATATAGGTACTTAAAATTTTTATGCTAGGGATTCTGTATTTTGTTTTACAAAGGTTTCCACACCTGCATAAAGGCAGCTTTGAATTTAAAAATGACAATTAATAAATCTCATTATTTCAGTGTCAAAGTACATATTATTCTAGAAATTCTTGCTTGAACTTTTATAAAATGTAATAAAAATATTTATCAATAAATGCTACATTAATAGTATCAGCCTCTTTAACCTGATTCAGTTTTCATGGATAACTCACATCCAGTAGAGGCGTCCACCTCTCAAAACATGGGCGGAGATATGGGACTTCCTACACTCCAAAACGCATCACCGAACCAGGAAAAGGCGGTTATCCCCCGGTTCTTGGTCGTGAAAAGGTTGGAAGGAGACTTCGAAAAAGTTAATCCTTTCCTTATAGCAAAATCGTTGTCTGGTTTAGTTGGTCATTGTAAATCCATAAATAAAACGAGAGAAGGACTGTTGATTGAGACAGTTTCGGCTGCTCAAGCACGGAAGTTATTAGCAACCAAACGCATGTGTGATTTCGAGGTAGAAGTATTAGCGCATCGAACGCTAAATTATTCAAAGGGAGTAATAAACTGCAGGGACCTTTTAAACTGTTCAGTTGATGAAATATTGACGGAAGTAAAGAGTCAGGGAGTTATTGAAGTGAAGCGTATTCTAGCAAGAAGGGAAGGGAAGTTGCAGGAAACTGCTAATCACATCTTCACTTTTGATTCGCCAACATTGCCGAAACGAATATACATTGCTTTCTACTCGCTACCCGTTCGACAGTATATTCCACCTCCAATGCGATGCTTTCGTTGTCAGAGGTATGGACACACGTCATTGAGATGTTCCCGAACGCAAGTATGTGATTGCGGAAAGCCTCCACATCCAGGTCATCTTGCGTCGATCCCGCGACATGCGTAAACTGCGAAGGCCCGCACTCCGCTAGATCTTCAGAATGCAATATATACAAACAAGAAGTTGCTATACAGGAATTAAAAATTAGAGAAAAGATAACCTACTTTGAAGCAAGAAAGAAAATAGTTGGCACCACACCATCCCCGAATATCTCATATAGTAAAGTTGCGTCGTCATCACAGTCAACAAAAATTGACATCAAGGCCCTCACAAATGAATTAATTCCACTTTTAGTCAGTGCATTAAAAACATGTATATTTGAACAAACGCCTGCGTCCTCAACTATTCTGAGACCCGTAAGCACTATAGCGGGAACGGGTACTGATAAGAGCGACAGGGACAGACCTGTGTCAAATCTTACTCCATCCGTCTCTCAGACGTCAAATAATGTAGAGACTTTAATAATAACTACCACAAACTCTGGTGATTCCTCTAGTGTAGAAACCAAATTGAATTCGCCTATAGGCACAACTGCATCTTCCAATATTGCCATGGATGCAGAGGTTATAGTTGAAAAACGTAAACGAAGTTTATCTACATCAGCCAACGTCGACGCCCAAACTACAGCGGGCAATGACGTTGAAGGCAATCAGACTAGCCTCGAATCTACTGACCAAATGGTAATAAAGGAAATCAAAAATAAGAAAAAAAAGGATGGCCTAAAGGGAAGCCACGAAAGCCAATTTCTAAATAATAAAAACTTCTATATACTGTGAATAATCCACGATGACTGCCCAATAAAATACAGTAATCTAAATAACTCTTTCACTAGACTTACATTTATATAAATTTATTTTTCACTTAACTTTAATAACTACCACAATAATGGATAACCCAATACAGCATACTAACAATGATAATATTGCGTCCACATCTCGAGAAAATAGAAACAACGTAACGTCTAGTAATGGATTGACATACAACCAGGATCAATACTGCAACATTTTGCAATGGAACTGTAATGTCTTCTTCAACAAACTTGCAGATGTTAGTCTTCTAATCAATCAATATGCACCGCTTTGCCTGTGTATTCAAGAATCGCGATTCTACGGTCCAAAAAGTGCCACTATTAAAAACTATAATATCTACCAAAAAAATGCTGAGGGTGGTAGAATAGCTCACGGCGGAGTGGCCATACTCACCCGTAATAACAGTCGTGCCTCCAAACTTCCCCTTTCCACCAGCCTGCAGGCTGTAGCAGTGAAAATGGAATTTCCTATCAAAATAACTATATGTTCTCTATATTTGCCAACGATGGATTATACGATTGAAGATCTGCAAGCTTTAATAGCTGAACTTCCACGTCCATTCCTACTCTTAGGCGATTTCAATGCAGCGAACACCTTATGGGGCTCTACACATACTGATGCTGCAGGTCGTATTGTGGAAGGGCTCTTGGAAACCGATGACATAGGGCTTTTAAATAATGGCTCCCACACGCATTTCTCCTCCGCACATGGCACGTTCTCGGCGATAGATCTATCACTTTGTTCATCATCATTATTATCCAACGTAGTTTGGGGTGTAGACTCTGATCTACATCATAGCGACCACTTTCCTCTTGTATTAAGGATTCCTCAGCCTCAGGTTAGCAATTTTTATCTGCCTGAAAAATGGTTGATTCGGGATGCTGACTGGAACCGATTTGAGGAACTATTATTGGGTTCATTTCAGTGTGCTCACCATACTCCAATAAGCGATATTACAACCTTAATTCATGATGTAGCAAAGGAATGTGTTCCAAAACGACCGTCAGGATATATGTGCAAACGGCCAGTTCCATGGTGGAATAACGAAGTAAAAGTCGCAGTAAAAGAAAAGAAACACGCGCTACAAGTATTTAAACGGCATCCTACTCTTGAAAATTTGATTACATTCAAACGGAAAAGAGCGATCTGTCGCAGAATCATTATAAACGCCAAAAAAGACTCATGGAAAAAATACGTATCATCTATTAGTTCGGCTACTCCTGTGAATGAAATTTGGACGAAAGTGAGAGCTATCAGAGGAATCTCTCTACCGCTTTCTGCTCCGTTACTATCTATAGGTGACAGAATGGTAACGAACCATAAAGACATTGCAGATGCATTAGGTACTTCGTTTGCGGAATCGTGCAACTCAGAAATCAGCACAGCAGTCTCTATAGACCATATAACGTTCGAAACATTTGACAGCCTTCCTTATAATGTTTCTTTTACCCTAGATGAGTTTGACTATGCAATTAACAAAAGCAAAAGTGGCACCCCAGGTCCCGATCATTTGGCCATTGATTTCATAAAGCATTTACCTCAGGAAGTCAAAATACGTCTTCTGGAAAGTCTAAACGAGGTTTAGGAGGGTGGTAGATTTCCGGACTCATGGAAGAATGCGATTGTTATCCCACTCCCAAAGATACAAAACCCCTCTGAGCCGTCGCACTACAGACCAGTCTCACTATCGAGCTGTATTGGGAAACTATTAGAACGCATGGTTAACAATAGACTGAGTTGGGTTCTGGAACAGAAGGATTTATTAGCATCTTACCAATTTGGCTTTAGAAAGAACCACTCAACTACAGATGCAATAGTCTTAATCGAAAATGCACTCAACAATTGTTTTCTGTATAATTTACATGCTTCGGCTATATTCATTGATATAAAGAATGCCTTTAACACGGTGCGACATGCCGACATACTTCGCCAGCTGTATGAGTGGGGATTTAGAGGAAACTTGCCGATATTTGTGCAACGATTCCTAGACAACCGTACTATGAATGTTAGAATCGGTAATGTACTGTCAGATACATATCAGCTTAAAAACGGCACACCTCAAGGCTCGCCCCTCAGTGCCACCCTATTTTTAATCGCTATCAACTCAGTATTGTCATCAATCGACTCTTCCCTATGTTACTGCGCATATGCAGACGACATTGTCCTTCTCAAAATAGGTACTTCTACAGATGTAATTAAAGAAGCCTTGCAATCAGGCCTAACAAATATCTCAAATGTCTTAAAGGATCGCAACTTTTCAATATCCATAGACAAAACAAAATCAATACACTTCTGCAGAAAACGATCTACCTGCCTTACAACACAAAAGTTTACTCTAGAAGGTCATCCCATTGAAAACGTCGACTCGTTCAGATATTTGGGAGTCCTGTTTGATAAGAAACTCACGTGGAAGGCACACATTGACAACCTTGCCTCTTCATGCAAAAGAAACTTGAACATAATCAAAGGATTAGCTCACACAAAATGGGGAGCGGACAGAAAGACGTTACTGATGCTTCATAAAAGTTTAGTGCTGTCAAAGATCGACTATGGGTGCGTGGCGTACTCCTCTGCAAAGCCGAGCCGGTTAATTCCATTAGATGTCTTACATAATCGGGGTATACGATATGCCATAGGAGCTTTTAGCACATGTCCAGTAAAAAGCATGTACGCAGACTCTGGCCTGGAACCTTTAAGCTTAAGGCGTCAAAAACATATAGCTAGCTACCGATTGAATTTAAGCAGGCAATCAAACCATAGAATACTTTCCCTGTTCAAGGGAAATGCATTCTCTGCTCGTTATTCGACGGAAACTACTCGGCGCAAATCGTCATCGGTGAGATCAGCGAATATCATTACTGAACTTGGAATACCTGAACAGTCATTATACATGGCCGAAGAACAGGTCTACGAACCGTGGATTGTGAACCTCCCAGAAACTCGAACGGACCTGATAAAAGTCACTAAAAAAGAAATAAATGCAGCTGCTATCAGGCAGTGCTATTTCGACTTACTTGAGAATTATAGCAACCACATTTTAATATTTACAGATGGGTCAAAAACGGACACAGGGGCTGGGTTTGCAGTCATATAAGGGGAGGAAATTTTGAAGCATTCGCTTCCACAGATTGTCAGTAATTTTTTCTGTGAAGCGTTTGCGATCTATGCCGCGTTGCGGCTGTGTCGGGACGCGAGCCAGATGGCTTTTGCGATATGTACCGACTCTCTGTCTGTTCTCGAAGCTATAAACAATCGAAGTATCCATGACCCGTTAATCACAGACATTAGGTCTCTTTGTAACACGATAGGATTAATGGGAAAACAGTTATCACTCATATGGATTCCTAGTCATGTTGGCATAACTGGCAATGAAAAGGCTGATAGAGCTGCGAAGGATGCAACCCTACAAATTCCGTCCACATATGAAGTTACCAGTCTCAAAGACGTTAAAATATTTGTTGGGAAACAAATCAGAGCCAAGTTTCAAGAAGTATGGAACAATCAGAATACGTATCTGAGGAGGTTCCTTCCAGAAGTGGGTCAATTTCAATACCCCACTAATATCTCCAGAAGGGAACAAGTTATCTTGACGAGACTGCGAACCGGACATACTCAACTAACGTGCAAGTATTTACTGTGTGGTGAAAATCAACCGTCATGTACTACCTGTAACGTACCATTAACAGTACATCACATTTTAATGGAATGCGCTAGATACAGAGCAGCTCGTACCTTTCGAGAAGGGACATCGTTAACAGAATTGGGGCACAGGGCAATTTTAGAATTCACAAAACAAATTGGACTGATGGAACAGATATAATCTGAAAAAATTAAAGTATCCAGTTACTAACGGCTAATAGCCTCAGCAGCTGATGCCGAAAAGAAGAAGAAAAAAAAATAGTATCTAACACAGTATATGTTTAACATTTATAAAAGTAGTTATGACAGATGCTAATTAAATGTCACGTTCTTATAACCTATTTGTTTTAGTAACTTTTTGTAATTACATTCCTAGACAAAAAATGAATTTTGGAAATACACTCATGAAATTTTAGAAATCAAAGGCCACATTGTGTTTTTATGTTTAGTGAACAGACTATATAATATAGTTATTAATAATTTATATATTTATTTATTTATTTAGCGTATGGCATACAAGGCATTACAAATTATATAATATAATATAGTGTATAAACATATGCAATATGGAGTCAACACAAATGATAAAATGTTCATAAAACATAGACATAAAATATATAGACAAACAACGATAATTATACTAGCAAATAATTAAAATATTATGATTAAACATTGATATCTAGTTTGCTTAACCAGTCTACGGCTTCTGACGTTGCTTCGAGAATATCCTGCCAGGGCCCTGGGTAGGCTCTTAGGGAACACTCGGATGCAATATGCTGCATTGTCTGATGAGCATGGCCGCAATCACATATAATTTATATAAAGTTGCAGAAAAACAAGTTAAAAAAATGTTTCCTGAATTCTTAACTTTTGTGGAAAATGATGAGTGTGAAGAGCACCGCAAATTCATAATTAGGTATGCTTTATTGGTATGTCTTTTAAAACAGACCACTTGGGAATCTCGACTAATTCGTAAAACAAAAACAAGAGTTCCAAAAATGCGAAACTTAACCCACACTTAAAGATGCATACGCTCTTGATGGTTGTTGCTTATTCGTTAGATCCTACTATTGTTTGTGCAATTATAAATAAACTGTGTTAATAAAATTACCTACGCTTGCAAATTTATTTTTTCTTTCTACACCTAATAATACCATAATAACATCTTATTCTTATCGTCTATCCGCCCAGTAGGGGCCTTTAAACCTGCTTGAGCGTTAAGGTAGACCAGGTAAATGATGTAGAAAATCTGCCTACTGAAAGTGTATTTGGTCAACTGCATGTAGTATTGGAAATAGAGTTCCTATATATAAAGAGTTGGGACATGTAGGGTGACTTGTTTTGGATCCACAAACCAAGGAGTACCTGATTTTTGCCGATTTTAAACTTTATGCATACTTCTTTCAACTAAAACAAATGAAATATATTTTTGCTACATCACATGGTCCTTGATTTGTGGATCCAATGGCTCAACTCTTAATACATATAGGGACTCTAATTGGAAATAACTGACAGTGCCATCTTTCGCAAGGTTCCCACTGGGTTTATAGTCCATTTACTTGACATCTGCACTGTCAGTGTCAAATTTTAAAAAAATGTCGTGACTATAACTAAAAAAAATGTGTTTTTTATTAGACTGTACAGTAATATAATTGTTAAAATATGAAAAATAGCAGTGGGGCCAACATAATGTCAGTTTGACAGTGCAGATGTCAAGTAAATAGATTATAGATTGAATTCACTTACTGGAGACGTCTAGATATTTATTTGCCTATGGTTTTAGGCAAACGAGGCCGAAGGTCGAGTTCGACATCGCGTCAAGGCCTAAAAACTTATTTGCAACGCGCATCATACCAGATTTTATCTACTTTGCATAAAAATCAGCAGAAAATATGGATTTTGATATTTCATAAATGTGACAATCTTACCAAACTTACCAAGTAAGTGGTTACTATGATCGCTGTGTCTGTGTGTCTGTCGCACGGTTCCCGTTAAGGCAGAATACAACTGATGGTGGATTCCTATGTATTTTTGTCCCCTGAATCCGAATCCACCACTGGCTTTTCGATATCTCAACCCGTTTTCGAAATATTCGACTTTAATGTTCGAATTTTCACATTTTAGGTTTTAATATCAATTTTATGTAGTTTTCTCTCCTGATTCCAAATTTGTCACTCATTTCACGATATCTTGAATAGTTTTCGAGATAATTGATTTTTTAAAAATCCGAATTTCTGATTCCGATTATGCAATTAATTTTTCCGGTGAAATTTTGTAAGTTTGGTTTTCAGCCGTACATGCGCGGCTAAGTTTTTTATTTCTATGATTTTAAAGAGTTTTGTGTTTCGCTAACTGCCCATTATTTGTTTGACAGAATAGGTGTAGTTTGTCAAAATCCCAGAGTTAAGAGTTGTATCGTAATTGTTTTAACTGTAAATTTAATTAATCTTTTTATTTATTTCTACGATTTTGAAAGTTTTGTATTTTCGCTAACTGAATATTTTTTTGAATATATTTGTTTGATTTAATTGTATTTGTTTATTTATTTCTATGATTTTAAGAAATTTTGTATTTTGCTAAACTGCTCATTATTTGTTTGATAGAATAAACATTATGTGCCAAAAGCCCAAAATCTTGGTTAGACTATTAAAATTACAAATAAATAATCTTTACTACAATCTACAACCCCAAGCAGGTAAACCAAAGCATTAAGAGAAAGGTTCACCTCCTGCTGTGTAGCAATCCGTGGTAGCAATAAACCATCTTTTACTTAGCATATTTGGTTGCATACTTTACAGAAAAACAAATTGCAATCCCTCTGGTGGTAAAGCTTTGCGTAACCACGGGTCCTACCGCCTTAAGGCGGTAGCCCAGTAGTGGCCTTTCTACCTGCTTGAGCGTTAAGGTAGACCAGGTAAATGATGTAGAAAATCTGCCTACTGAAAGTGTATTTGGTCAACTGCAAGTAGTATTGGAAATAACTGACAGTGCCATCTTTCGCAAGGTTCCCACTGGGTTTATAGTCCATTTACTTGACATCTGCACTGTCAGTGTCAAATTTTAAAAAAAATGTCTTAACTATACCTCCAAAATAATGTGTTTTTTATTAGACTGTACAGTAATTTAATTGTTAAAATGTGAAAAATAGCAGTGGTGCCAACATAATGTCAGTTTGACGGTGCAGATGCCAAGAAAATAGACTATAGATTGAATTCACTTTGTTATATACTGCAGACGTCTAGATATTTATTTGCCTATGGTTTTAGGCAAACGAGGCCGAAGGTCGGGTTCGACATCGCGTCAAGTGCCTAAAAACTTATTTGCACGCGCATCATACCAGATTTTATCTACTTTGCATAAAAATCAGCAGAAAATTTGGATTTTGATATTTCATAAATGTGACAATCTGTCAGTTGTCTGGAATAAAGGAGGTCGTTTTAACGTTTTTCATGTGAAAAGAACAATGAAAAAACAGTGTTTCAATAGACCCAATTAAAGCCTGTTTTCAATGTTTTAATAGCAACATTAAAACACTAAAGTGGATAATAGCTATTTATGATACAAGTTGCTAAATTGAAGTGATTTAGGCACTCCACGTTGTTTGTCGAGACGGAAGGTTGAGTTTGACATCGCGTCAAGTGACTGAAAAATTCTTTGCAACGCATATCATACTAGATTTTATCTACTTTGCATAAACATAATCAGAAATTTTGCATTTTTTTGTTTCATAAATGTGAGAATCTGTCCGTTGTTTGAAATTAAGGAGATCATTTCGACGTTTTTCACATGAAGAGAACAATGCTAAAACAGTGCTTTAAATACCCCATTAAACTGTTTTCTAAAGTAAATAAAGATGTTTTTCTTCAAACAGCAGTAAAATGTGGCATTATACTCCTGGATTGATGATGCTAAACTGTCACTTTATTGCCATGCGGCAGATAATATTATCTGCCGCTGACGAGATAGAGTAATTTTCTTCGGATTTTCTTAGAAACGTTTGAAGAAACAATGCTATATGTTATTCGGAGCAAAAGCATCTTTATGTGGCGAGGCTGTACTTATCTGCCTCGCAAGCTCGGCAGATAAACCGTCCAGCCACGCCACATAAAATATAACTTTTGCTCCTAATATCATAATATACTATTTCCTACTCGCTAACAGAAAGTAGGCTTTTCTATAACATTTGGAGGCATAGAAAATGTTACAATTCATCTATTTAAGAATCGCTGTTAAGGAAATGTGTTGTAAATACTATCGGTCCCTCAAGTTGAATCGACGAACAGAAAGTAAAACACTTTCTGTTCGTCCTTAAACGCATTGTCAAACTGACAGTTATAATTTTTGACGAAACAAGCTTATTCATAACAACTAAATTGCGCGTTACTTGTTTTGGATTATTTTTGAAGTACTAAATTATGTGATAGTATACAGTTTTTAAAGTTATTTAATTAAACTCGTGGAAAACATCACGAGCATAGAAAGTTATTTGCTAACCTCGTTCTTTTGCGATACACTATGCACTTGTTGCAGCAAATTCTACTTTCTATGCTTATTATACAAATAACTATTTATTACACTTACGTTTTTAATATAACTTCAAAAAATAACTATAAAATTTGTAAATATTTTTAATTAATGGTGGTAGAAAAACGTGCCCTAGGCTTTTAACGTTCGCGTAGGTGTCTGCGCAGAAATTTGCTATTCGTTCTTACTACTGGTACTAATTGCAATTACAGCCTTCTGTTTAAGATGTTTGTTCTAATAAAAGAATGTTGGAAATTGCTTCCAATTTTGATATGAACTGGAATATAGTTTTAAATATTCATCTAAGTTTATATATTTTCCTCACATTACATTGTTTATGATTTACACTAACGACTTAATAAAACTGTATTTCTCTGAAAATAGGAAGAACTATCAAATGGCACCCAAGTTGTTCTGTACGACGTAGACTTCCAATTGTCAGGGAGGTTTTCTTGCAAAGTGACTACTCACGATGGCTTCTTCTCCACAGCGCAAGATTTCAAAGTTATGAAAGTTGTTCGTAAGTGACATATGGTTTTTGCTTTATTAGTTGTTATATTTATTTCTGTTGTTCGAAGCTTAATGCTGTGATTTGGTAATCCTTGTTGTTAGAGTTACCCGAAGATTCCCCAACCATAAGCGTCAGTACGGAACCCTTGGACTACGGTGATAGACTTAACGCCAATTGTATGTCTCCTAAATCAAAACCACCTGCAACTCTTAAATTCCTTCTAAATAATAGAACGGTAATTATTTTTCGTTTATAAATATGATTTTCCGCAGAACAACATGGTTTCTTCTAGGTAGCTAGAACAGATCCCCTCCTTTTTATGAAAATGTCGCAGGAGCATTCTTGGAGCGACTTACTTTTAAACATTACGCTAGACAAAGAGCATTTCAACGCCGGACGACTCGTTTTGCGTTGCGAAGCACACATAGACAATATATATCATAAGTTCGCCGAAATAAAACTGAATACAGCGAGGGATCCAGTGTACGACAGAGGTGAAGAACTAGCTGATTTCACATTGTTTCAGTGAGTGCTTACGATTCAGCAATCTACTTCCGGCCCCAGCATAACAGCGATTCATTTTATTATAATTAATTGCGCAGCTTTCTTAATTAAGTAATAATTACAAATTTATATTGAGAACATCCCGCGCGTCCTTTCATTTTCATAAATGTAAAGTACTAGCTCCAAACAGGTTTCAGAATACTGAACATAGAGATCAATGCCCCAAATTTACAATAAATATTTTGACATTGTTAATGCTTACCTATAAAAGTAATTCTTTTTTATTTAAATAGTAAAGTATGCTCTTATTAGTACAGTAAAATTGTCGGAAAATACCCCGTCACCTTAAAAAATTGGCCGCGGCGATTCCTCTTGCCCAGTGGTTTATGGTCATTAGACAAGTGTAAAACCAAAAGGCGTCACCCCACCCCTTGCCAAACAGCCGCCATCTTGATAACAAGCAACAAAGTTACCAAAAATCTGTTCCGCCATTCTAGCTCTGTGGGGGTGGTTTTTTCCGAAAATTGCGAATGTGAAAGTTGTAGTGCTTGAAAAAATATGCACGAATCTCTTTTAATAATGTGATTGATTTAAATAGTCTCTGAGTGACAGCCCTTCAAAGTCCGCGCAGCGTGGGAAATGTACGATATATTCCGGCGCAGCGAAGTAACCACTTCTCTTTTGCGAGATAAAATCGTCACGTCACTCAAGTAGTTTCAATGTGAATAGGTTTTCACAACCTACAGAAATTCTACACATTTTTGGTCATTGCCGCAATACCGAGAAATTGGTATAAGTAAAAGGAATGAAAATGATGGGAAAGGAGTATATGAGCCCAGAATGATATCATTTGGCTCAGATCCGTAAAGCTCTTAAATTTGCTGGTGTAATATTTATTATATAATATGATAATTGCAATTGTTTGTAAATTTTGCCACAGGAATGACCAAAATTCAACAAATTGACAATTGCTTTACCACGTGCCATTTCTGCAAATATAATACAGACATCCGACTGTCTATATGTTATTAAACAACAAACAGCTTGTTTCGCTTCAACTAATACATGCTACGGCGAACGAAATTATATTTTGATCGTTTGGGCCAAATGAAATGAATCGGTAATTTATTTTATTCAATTTTGACAGTTTAAAGTGACATTATTAACTCCATAACCTTCATAAACAGTCTATGATTCACAAGTGAAATAAATTTTTTTTAATTCAGTAGAGAATTAAAAAAAATTAATTCCGTAGAGAATTAAAAAAGTTTCAATGAAAAACAACATATTTTTATTATCTACAAATATTTACGTTTAATTATTCTTTCTCTTTGTAGTGTGTAATATATTATTACTAAAATTTAGATCAAATCGACGATGAATGGGCAAATTTATATCTTAGTTTGAATATTTTTTAAATTTTTTATTCAAAATTTCGTCAAAATTGAATAAAAACATATACAGGGTTTTCAAAGTTAAGTCGGCACTATTGCTAACTTCGTTATTATTGGAGCTACAAAATCAGTTAAATAGGCAAACTAGTAGTATTTTTTTGCCAATTACGATGGTGAAAACGAAATCAAAATCGAACAACGCGTTCGCCAGTTATATCAAAAAGTTCATTTTTTTCAAATGGGACACTCAGTACACAATATTCACAATCGATAGGAAATTGAATTCTGAACAAAAAGTGGCCTATGTCCTTTTATCCTAATGTCAAAAATGACAAAGGTATTGATGCTTTTTCAAATTCGTCAAGGTGGCTGTGTTAGTGGCAATTTTGCCTTTATCATGAAATAGAAATTAAAAAGAATATCCATGAAGTGAAACAATATCGTTTATTTCAAATTATTCTATGAACTTATAAAAACAAAACTCAAATTAGATGCTCAAAAACATCACCCTCTTGCTCCAAGCATTCTTGAGCCCGCTTGTAAACGCTTCTAGTGGCCCTGGCAATGACATAACTCGCGAACGCGATGTTCGATTTTGATTCCGTTTTCACCATCGTAATTGGCGAAAAAAATACTACTAGTTTGCGTATTTAACTGACTTTGTAGCTCCAATAATAACGAAGTTACCAATAGTGCCGACTTAACTTTGAAAACCCTATATCAAAGATAATATATAACTATTTTTGAAAACGCAGTTTGTATCTTAAAGTAATACACGTTATTTTATGTAGTTACATTATACAGGGTCAAAAACAAATAAACTTTGCGTCACATGTGACCAAATTTTAATAGCCCTATTTGGATTTTGTAGAAAAACACACATTTAGTATGGCGCTACTTTAAAGAAAATGTGTGTGAAATAAAGCATTGTCAAAACTAAGAAGTTTTATGTAGGTTGCGTTGAGTCTTACTTTGCAACAGTGGTGCAATTTAAAAAAAATGGGCAAAAAATCGAAATTATCTTATACAGCTGAAATTTTGCATATGGGTTAAAAATTGCATTTAGAAAAACTGTTTCTAATAACTTTTTCGATATTTTGAGAAATAACCCCACTTTTGATTTTTTTTTTGAAAAAAAATAAAATTTGACAGATAATGCGAATGACGTGACTATTATTTTTTTGGTTAATTTTCATCTCGATCGAAGCACAAATTGATGCCAAAGTCAAATTTCGAAAAAAGCTAATAAAAAAAATCCCATATGATGCGGACTTTACTGGTCACACTGTATATTGGACTAAGTCAAACTGTGGTACAATTACAAATTTAATATCCCCCGTATCTTATGGAATATGTTTGTTGTTGCTTTATAAACTGACTAGCTGAAACCCGCGGCATATGCCGCATTTAAAATGTACGACGAATTTAATAACTTTTGTTGCACTAAAGAAAGTTTTAAAAGCACGCTAGAGATTGGCAGTAAGGAAAAGTTCCAAAAAATATTTTTTCAAATGGAAAGTCTCTGGAAAGGAAACGCTCGCCTCTGGAAGGCGTCCTAATTAATACGACGTTGTTGGAACGCAGTAAAAAAAAATTGCGGAAAGAATTGTTCTACAAGTTAAGAAAAGTGAGAGTTTTCCTGTAAATGTAAAAGTTTTACGTGAGCATGGAAGAATGACGATAGATATACTTTGTTTGTGACAATAAAAAATTCTTTTACACACGTCTACTATATGGCAAATGCTACACCAAATACATACAATATATACAGTTCATATTTAAATATATATATTTATTCCTAATTCAGTACGTAAAACATGCTTAGAGCCATGTTTTTGATAACGGTGATAAAACTTAGATTACATTTAGATTTTAGTTTATTGGCATACATGTTTAACGTCAGCGTACAAACAATTTCCTGAATATTTTATACCACATTGAATATTATGTATCATCGGATGAAAAATTTTATTATTTGGCCTGAACGAGATCAGGTGATTAAATCAATGCCAGAATGCTTCAAGGTAGCATCTGGCAACAAGATTTCAGTAATAATCGATTGTTTTGAGATGAGAGTGGAAAAATCAAGTAGCCTTGAAGTACAATGTAATACATGATCTACGTACAAACAACATAATACGGTAAAGGTACTAATAGGCATCACTCCTCCTGGATCAATATCATTTGTATCACATGGATATGGTGGCAGAATAAGCGATAAAGGTCTAACAGAGGATTGTGGGATTTTAAACAATCTCTTGCTAGGAGATTTTGTATTGGCAGATCGTGGCTTTTTAATAAAAGACTCCGTAGGACTACATATGGCCTACTTTTCTAAAAGGGAAATGGCAGCTCGATCCAAGGGATATACCTAGAATCAACCAGGAATATAGCAAGCGTGAGGTAGTGCAAGTATATTGTTACAATAATTATCTTAATTATATCTTTTTTTCAGAATACACGTCAAACGCGTTATTGGTGTCCTTCATCAAAAAAATACAGTTCTTCACGAAACGATGCCTATGTTCCTGGCGAAAAAGAAAGTTGACGATGTTGCTGTGGTAGATCAGATATTAACAGTTTCTTGTGCACTCGTAAATTTATGCTCTCCTATAATTGTATAATTATGAAATAAATTGTATTAACAAAGTTAAACTAATTATTTTTAGTTTAATAATAATAATAATATCTACAAAATTATTAAAATTAATTAATTAAGGATCTAACGTTAACACTATCCACCACCATTTATTATATAATGTAAAATTATTTGATTATCTTTTTCTGCATGTGGCCAATTAATAAAAAGCAAAATTACAATATCACATAGCAAAAATTATTAAATAGTACCTATACGATAAGAAACATAAGGATATTTCAAAACTATGTAAGCTACATTAACAATCAATAATACAATAAATTACACATGCTGTCTACACAACATAAAAATTAAGTATGAAAAAGAATTGCAATGGATAAAGTATAAAGAATATTTCGAAGCCATTTATGCTAAATAAACAATCAACATATTTACAAATTCTATCAACACAGAATAACAAAATAATTCTATTTATATACTGCTCCACAAATGTACTGGACCGCCCATAAAAAATGTATTTATTACATTACGTCACAATATACAGGGTGAGTTTTTTTCATTAACACTATAGGGATCTCGGAAACCGTGAAATATAGAAGGTTGGTTAAATGGAGAAACAATTGCAGTTTTATGAGCTTATTCGAGATGTGCTTTTGTTTCTTTAAAAAAATCCAGGGCCTACTAGATACAAGCAAAATATTAAAATTACTTAATTTCTTAAAGTCGATCTAGCGCCGTTATTATTGAAAATAGAAAAAAAATAAGAAGAATAAAAGTTTTAGCTATTTCTACGGTGTTTATCTTACACTTATTAGTTTTCTTCTAGCTTTCAAAGTTTTTGAGTTATATCATTAAGTTACATTTTTTTAAATATCAATCATAGTTGGCTTAGACATTTCTAAAAAGAACATTTCTTGTTTTCTAAATGGAGAAATAATTGCAGTGTTATGAGCTTATTCAAAGTATGCTTTTGTTTCTTTTAAAAAATCCAAGGCCTACTAGATACAAGCAAAATATTAAAATTACTTAATCTTTTAAAGCCTGTCTAGCGCCGTTATTATTGAAAATAGAATAATAAGAATAAAAGTTTTAGCTATTTTTAGGGTGTTTATCTTACACTTATTAATTTCCTTCTAGCTTTCATAGTTTTTGTTTTCGTCATTTACTTATTACGAAAATTATCATAAAAGAATTATTTGTCAAAATAGGTATAACAAACCTTATGTCATTTTAAGCGGAAAAGTGAGCTCTTTTTAGAAATGTCTAAGCCAACTATGATTGCTATTTGTCAGGTCATTTTGGTATTTTAATTAGCCACCTAGGCTTTAGGGCAGCGTGCCCGTATGCTAAACCCTTTTAGTTACTTATTTGGCTCCATCGCCTAATTCCATAATAATGATTTTGCACATATTTGGAGCACCCCTTTGCTGGTACTTTGGCAGCCGGGTGTTATCGCTCGCAAGAATTCCGAACCTTCTAGAAATCACGCCGTTGAGGCGCCTCGCCATTGGCTGTCTTTGTTACCGGAATTTATTTGTTTTATGGAGCGCATCGCCATTGGCTGTCGAGAGTCACGTGGTAACGCCGTTTTGGCTCACGCCACTGCAGGGGTCGTAACACTGCTTGCTTGGGCAGTTCAGCTCACGCCGTTGATCAAGGAAGTCGCAGAGTGTGCCGTTTCGCGGCGTTCCCGCCATGGCGGGGACGCCAGCCTGTTTTTCCCGTCTCGTGCTGTTTCAGCGAATGTTGTGTAAATTGCCGTTGTTTGTTAGCACCGTTGCTGTGAAAGCCTTCCTATTTCACGTGCTGTTACAGCGAATATGCGATAAACTGTTTCGCCTTTAAGAGGTCGCGTGTGAGTGTGCGAGTGGCAAGTCTTTACGTCAAAGCGTAGGTGTGTGAAGGGCTTCACGGGGCCAGTTCTGCGTTTGTGAGAAAGGGGGTTTTCCCTTTGCATCTCGCTGTTTCGAGGATCTTTCTAGGCAGGACGAAGTAGGCCTCTTTGCCGCCGTAAGTGTGCTCTCAGGAGAGCGTCCTAACGCCGCCATCTTGGCGGATTCCAGCCCGTTTACCCCAGATGCCGTGTTTCGGCGATTTAGCTGCTACAGACTGTCGCCTTCTACCAACTGACTGCACGCAACTCTCATAGACCGTCTACGGACTAAGGTATTTGTAATTACAACCATTTAAACATATTAACTGTCGCTTGTGCGAGCGGTGTTGCTTTTGTGCTCAACTTTGTGTGGGCGGATGCATGCCCCTTTGCTTGCTTGTCGCGGTTTTTAATGCCGGTTTGAGGCCACCATGCTTCAAGACGCTACTTTGGTAGCCTACTAGTAAGTTCATGTGCGCGAGTTTCGCGTTTCTTCTCCTAAATAGCTAAAGAACTCTGCGCCTATGTTTTGGTGTTATTCAGTAACGTTAGGTGCGCGAGCTTCGCTATATTGTACCGATTAATACATAAATGGAATCAACGCCTCGCCGTGCTGAGCCTGGCGCGCCCTAATCTGTTCGAGCTCTTTGTTTATGTTTGCGAGGGCTTTGTGCTTTGCTTATCAGGTGTTAACCGCAGCCAACGACTGCGTGGGCGACGTAGCAAGGGCTGGCAACTATTCCAAATTCGCATGCTTTAGTGAGGCTATGTTAGCCCCTCTTCCTGGTCAAATATTGCAGTCACGCTGCCCCGCTGCCTAATGAGTTAGGCCTTCAATTAAATCGTCGCGCATTTGCGCGGCGTCGTGCTTTGCTGCTAGCTACACTGCTCCCGTTGCCTTTGCAGGTCGGCGTCTGTTATCGCGAACTAACTCGCCCTTTTCCGGAGTGCGTATTTCTAAACTGTACTCTAATATGTAAAGTGTCGAGCCCACTGCGGCCGGCCACCCATAGTGTCTTGTTTACTAGCATAGCGCGTCCATCAGCTGGTGCTTAACGTAAGAAGTAACATAAGCTTGGCGGCACGATTTGCTGCCCAGATGTAGTTATCGACCAATAGACGCATATTTAATTAAGGGACGTATTATTCCTATTCGACCTGTGCATGCTTTGTTTCAGATAGCGCCTTTTACAGTGTAAAGATTGGTGTACGGCGAGACGTGAGAGATCAGAGCGTGCAGGTAGGTCCAGTGGTTGCGCAGTCTCGGCCCAAAGAGTCCCAATATTACCATTCCAGTATTTGCGATCACGAAATCGTTATTTGAGCTTACAGCTCATGAGAATTCTTATCGACGGAGTATCTTGAATACTTCGCCCCCGTCTAACCGCCCAGGCCCGGTTATTCGGGTTAAGACAGGCTTGGTGGCGCCCTCATGATTTTACCGTTAGTTACCGACCTTCTGGCCGTTACCCTCAGATAATCTCGTTAAAGGACCCGCCCATCTCCACTGAAAGTCTAGCTCGGCCTAACTTGTTGCGGCTGGGTAGCGGCTTAGGAGAACTTTCGTCCCGATTTCGTCCCTTACGGCACGCGCCGGCCGTTTCGTTATTGTATGAGCCGGTGCGGTGTCGTAAAGTCAGTTTAAGACCGTAACATATTTAAAAAATGTAACTTAATGTTATAACTCAGAAACTATGAAAGCTAGAAGTAAACTAATAAGTGTAAGATAAACACCGTAAAAATAGCTAAAACTTTTATTCTTATTATTTTTTTTCTATTTTCAATAATAACGGCGCTAGACAGGCTTTAAAAGATTAAGTAATTTTAATATTTTGCTTGTATCTAGTAGGCCTTGGATTTTTTCAAAGAAACAAAAGCATATCTCGAATAGGCTCATGGAACTGCAGTTCTTTCTCCATTTAACCAAGCTTCTATCTTTCACGGTTTCCGAGATCCCTATAGTGATAATGAAAAAAAACTCACCCTGTATATATACAGTGTGTCCCCGGATAGGTGAAACGACTCTTGTGAAAGGTAAAAAATTCTCGATTTAAATTTTCATTTTTTGGGGTTCAGCCCTGCTTGGTTAAAGGCGAATTTCTAACACCATTTCAGTTTTGAAAAATCAAGTATGCCTTGGAAATTTCCAAAAAATCTATTTTTCTGTAAGGTAAAGTACCCTTTATGTGGCAAATAGAACAAAAAGTTATAAAGAAAAGTTGTTTAGAATCAACATCTAGGCCCCTATACCAAATTTCAAAATCCGCGGCCAACTTTGATTTCTCACATTTTCTTTCAAGTTTATTTCCCAAATCAAAGAATTTTATTTTTAACAAAGTTTTTTTATTATGAAATAAAAAACGTTGTTAAAAGTATTTGTTTTTCCAATAAAAATCTTTGTTAAAAGTAAAATTCTTTGATTTGGGACCTAAACATAAAAAGAAATTGTGAGAGATCAAAGTTGGCTGAGGATTTTGAAATTTGGTATAGGGGCCTATGTGTTGATTTTAAACAACTTTTTTTAATAGCTTTTTGTCGTATTTGCCACATAAAATGTACTTTACCTCACAGAAAAATAGGTTTTTTTAAATTTCCAAGGCATACTTTATTTCTCAGAACTGAAATTATGTTGGAAATTCACCTTTAACCAAGCAGGGCTGAACCCCAAAAAATGAAAATTTAAATCAAGAATTTTTTACCTTTCACAAGAGTCGTTTCACCTATCCGGGGACACACTGTATATAAAAGCTTTTGTTTTATAGTATACTCATATTAAGCATATTTAATTTCACTATTCTCAAATATCAACTGAAGAATTAACAAAATCATAAAATCATATAAAATCATATAAAATTAAAAAATTATGAACTATAAAAAACTATATTTCACAAAAATAAGAGGAATCACAAAAAAAGGTTAATTAATAGTTCTTTGAGTCTCTCCAGAACGTTTAAAAATGTTTGGCAACAATTCGGCATACTTTGTATGCAATGTGCTATCAATATTTGGGCAAAATTCAAAATTTTAAAATGATAATATTTTATTAATGGACTTAGTTTTCTTTAAACAGAATTATGAAAAGAATTGGTTTTTATAGTGACACAATCATGAAAGGTTACCAAAAATGTCATGACTGCCCTTTTGGAAAATATTTTTAAAAATTGCACCAATATATGCAAATGGTCCAGTTCATTTATGGAGCAGTATATTTACAGAGTTCACATAACCACTTTCCTTTAGGAATTTTTTTAATTGTAGGCATGCTGAATGGTACCATTTTATTCTACATTTTCTGTCATAACATTTTACCATTTGTTCGCTGTCGTCTGGTTTCCTACAGTGACACCATAGCTGCAATCTATAATTAAAATAGGTAGGTACATAACATTGTAACATATAATTCACAAAAATACAAACCTCTTCATCATATGTGCCTATTACGATGTCACTGGAAATTGAACCAACACCTATAGCTCGCATGTCCATGGGGATGTCGTCTGAACTTGGACCAGCACTCGTAGATGGCATATCCATGGCGATGTCACTACAACTTGAATCCAAACCAGTGGTCATAGATGGCAGAACTAATGTTAGAATCTAGTAATTTCCAAGTTTTGTATTGGTAACACTTTTGACATCTATCATATTGACATTAAATTGTAAACCTTATTTAAGCTAAACGACACAATAAATCGGAGGCGTAGGTACTCAACATTGTGGTATGGCACATTTCAAAACAGAATTAACAACACACACAAAAATAGCGACAATAGCAATAACAAAAATATACGGTAATATACCCAAGAAAAGCGCCCTTCCGTGCTTTCCAAGAATACTTCGATACTCAGCATCACTCCGTTTCGCTAATACAATGAAATGCTATGAACCAGTTATTTATAAAAAAAAAAAACAAAAACAAAAAAAACTTTTTTTGCCGACGACCATAGCTCAAAAGTTGATGTTGCCTTTATTTTCGGAGGACCTATCGTATGAAAACGATCCAAGACTTCAGGAAGGTTCCTGGCGACCGGAATCGTGTACACATACGAACATACATCCCCCGCACAGCACGTTTAGGCACCCCCCAATACGGGGGATTGATCTAGTGGGCTGGGATCTTCACCAAAAGATCCGCACCGCCCAGACGGAGATTTGATATAGTGGGTTCATTAGTCGGTTGGCTCAAATTTTAGAGATATTTGACTCAGAGTGGTTTTCGATATGAGGGAATTTCAATACTTCGTACACTTCGTGTCGAAGTAATAACAGAATTAACAAAATCAACAGCAATTTTCACACTTTGACTTGCACAATATCGCAAGATAGTCTAGTTACATTAGACGGACAACCGCAGCATCTGCCGAAAAAATCCAAGTGAGCTGAAATTTTGCGTACACCTTTATTTTGACATTTCAAATAACATCTCAAAAGGAAATTTTCTACAAAAAAGATTATATAGTTTTTTTACATACAACTAACCGTTCAGTAAATAACACACTATTAAGTTTTGCAGACGGGTTTTACTTCTTTTTACGATAAAGAAAGTATTGGATTCACCCTAAAAATTCGAAATTGAGTTTTCAACAGAACTTCACGTTTTAGAGTCCCCTGAACCCAAAAAACATGTTTTTGCTCATTGGTCTGCTTACATAACTCGTGCTACGCACTCGTTTGTGACTTACACACAGGTATATTAATGATGCTCTTATCCCACTTGTATAGTAAATAATTATTAATAAGACGATTGTATAAAGTTGAATTTGTTTTAAAAAAATGTACATGGTACGTATCTTAATAAAGTGTGGCTCGGAAAAGTATTTTTTAGTGTATTGTTCAGTATCTGTGGTTAAGTAAGCCTGTATGGGACCCTTTATGTTTTACTTCCCTCGTCTCAAAGACGAAGGAAGTATTGCCATCGTGAAAAGATCACCTTCCGTGATTTCTTCAGATCTTCACGTTTCAGGTTCTTTAGATAACTAAAAACCTATGTGACGAAAATAGTATATTACGCTACACGTTTAGAGAAGTGATGTTTTACTGAACAAGTATGGCTGGTTTGAGACAAGCTTTAGCGAGTAATTAATTGGAAATACGAGTTCAGTAAAACCACTTTTCTAACGTGTTGCATATACTATTTTATCAAATTCCATAAGAAAAGTGACCCTAAATGTCAAAACATAACCAAACTGAGCAGAACTCGTTTCTATGTACTAAAGCACAATAAGCAGCTCCAGTTGATGTTATGCCTTTGGCAGTACTGAAGTGTATTGTTGGTGACAGTGTAAAACTATGTCACATTCGAGGTTAGCAGGTTAAATTTTGCATCAGTCTGTGTAACAACTGACGCAAAACCTAACCTGCTAACCTCAAATTTGACATACACCTACAGTGCTACTAAAAATACACTCAAGTACTGCCAAACGTAAATCGAATCGCCATTGCTATGCACGAAAGTGTTGCTAATGGAAGAATCTGGTGTGCACACAACTTCATTTTACAGTTATCTTAAAATTAGTCAAAAATTTAATTTTTAATTTTTAAGCATTTGTCAAAAATTTTCAAAAATTATAAATTCTACAGAAACCGTACAAAATAGAGCGTTAGTTGAAGAGACAAATTTTCTCTAATATTTTAAGCTGAATTCGAAAAAAGGAAAATAAACCCATTTTAGAGGTATTTAACTGAAAAATCACCTATCTCACATCAATACGCATTATAAATGTAATAAAAATGTAAAGTTAAAAAAAATCGTTAAAACCGTTTTTGAAAAAACCGAAAAATACTGACAAATTACAAGAGTAAACACATACCTTAGGTTATGCGATTTTCTTCAAAGGCTTGCTGTCGCATCTATATAGTACACAAAACTTATATAGGAAGTTTCAACGTCATACCTCTTTTCGTTTTTGAGATATTCTGTTCACAGACCCACACAGACAGAGACACAGACAGACAGACAGACCAATAAACAAAAATGTTTTTTGGGTTTAGAGGACTCTAAAACGTGACAATCTGTTGAAAACTGTTACCGTCAATTTTCGCTTTACTGTATTTTTGACATATTTTTAAATTGCGTCCAGGTATTGCACATAGCTGATACGCCGCCGTTGCATCGGTTTTGCGTTCCTACCTTGCTGAGCGGTCGCGACGCGGAAATTATCCATCTTGTCCCGGCTTTCGACCGAAGAAGGACCTTGGAAGTTTTGGCGCTGTCCGAGGTCGCGATTTTTGAGAAGAAAGTGTTTATTGATGTCTAGGTACTTCTTACCCTCTGTTTAGGGGATTTGTGAGCGCCTCGACATTCCTCTAAGTATAAATCTAGAGACTGCCTGGGGCTGATTTTTGTTGACGCCAAAACTTTTCGAGCAAGACATTTGGGGAATTTAGTGAGAGTACGACCGTTTTCAGCCCCTTTTCGATTGCCCGCTAACGTTTGCTTCAATAATTTAGTCCCCACCACGTTATGGGCCCCAATTAAGCTCCGGATACCCCAGCTTGCGGCCCGATGCGCACCTCGTGCGCTCTTTGATAGATTTATCTCGGCGCGCTCAACTGACGAGCTAGCGACCTCCCTGGTTAAGCCATCAAGTCCACGGAAGTCCGTCCCTGTGATGTATCAACGCTAAGACGGTCTCCAACCAGCTCAAGGTAACAATTGCTGTTCTACTAACTGTGCTTCCGGTGGCCAGCAAGTGAACATTGCTGCACGCGTGTATGTGCTTCCATCGATAAAGGACTGCCGTCAGTAATTTGCTTCTAAATTGGGATTAGCGCGATATACCAGCGCGAGATATTTATTATTGTCTGGACGCATCATTCTTATAACGAATTTTAATCTGTAAAGTACGAGGCTTCACCTCACCGTAGCTTTTACTTTAGCTGCGATATGAGAATTTAATTGTTTTATGTAGGGCGCTATAGAAATTCCTGGGGCGATTGCCCGCTTATAATTCACAAATTTAAATTAATGTCACTCCTCGGGATCTTCCAGGAATTTCCCCTATTTTATGATTTGATGTTTAAACTGGCCGCCCCATTCTGTAAACAAGGATCATTGGGGCATTTATATGCATTTACATCGGCCCTAAACTTTTACATATATGTATTTTATGTGTGTGCCCGGCTTTACGAGTGAATAACACGAAATTATCTCGCCTGCACTTAATTGTTTGACTTCAGTTTTGGGCCGTTTTATTAGGTTTACAGTGTTCCAATTTAGCTGGAGCGGAACCTATCAATCGACGAATTAGGGGGTTAGGAACTGTTTTGTTATCCTTAAATTGGTTGCGCCAACCCCCATCTAACTAACCCACGGCCGTCTTCGGCTGAAAGCTGACCGGCGACCCCTAATTAGCGATTGATAGTGACTCATCTAGGCATTGCCTGAGTGAGGCAATTAGGGGCTTTGAATGCTGCATTGAGCCTTAACGTAAGTATTATTCCACCACCCTTTTTGTGCTTATCAGGGATAACAAAACTCAATTTCGAATTTTTGTTGTGAATCCAATACTTCCTTTATAGTAAAAGTAAGTAAAAAGTACTAAATTCATTTCTAAACGATTTGGATATAGAAGTGTAGTACATTACCAAATGAAATGCGATAAACATATTTTCTCCAATCCGTTTGTCTGTCGTTCTGTTGGTGGTATAGCTCAAATAGTACTTGTTGGAAGAAGACGATATTTTGCATGCGGATGTATGGCTGGAAATCTAATATACTTCTGATCAAATATATATAGTGAGCACTTTAGAAAATAGAATGTTGTCTATTTTTGCTTTAAATCAGAAATCGATATTAATAATTTTGCACATAGCTCAGGTTCTTACCTTTGATGAAAGTAGGAGCCAATATATAAGGGTGAGCATCGTAAAATGGCGAAAAGTAAAACGCTTGCTGGGGGATTCGGCCAGCGCAACGGTAAGATATGGCAATTGCCACGCACTGCATTCAACGCAAGAAACAGAAATGTGGAACGATGGCTGCTTAGCGCAGTATTGCAGATAGCACAGAATAGCAATCGATGCGCGCCGTAATTGTAAAGGAAGTTCCATGTAAAACCCTTGACAGATTTTTTTAAATTGCTTTTAGCGTTTCAACGTGAGCTCTTGTACGATTTTTATCACTTTCAAGTTTTCGTTTAAAATGTCACAGTTCCTCCACTTTTGAATATTCTTTATAATGGAATATTTTAATGTAGGTTGTTCCAAATACTAGTTTAAATTACAATATCTTCAATAGCTGTTGTCTTAATTCTTTTAATGAAACATTGAAACATGAACTGGTGTTAGCTAACGTCGCGTCAAAGTGAACAAAATCGCATCAAATTTTGTTTACTAATGTATTAGTTACCATAAACATTTGAGATTTGATTCGTTTTTGTTCACTTTGACGTCGCCTTAGCTAACACCAGACTTAACGTTGCTTTCTGCAACCGGCCCTCAGAGGTCTGTTAAAACTTACCTTGTTATTTGGGGTAGGTTATTCAGAGACATGTCAAAATTCTTGCTATTCAATGCATAAGAATCTTGTCCTAATACATTTATTAGTTTGTCCAATCTCTCCCATCTGTCTGCTATCCCTATATTTGTTAAGTCTTGTTTTACTGCTTCCAGCCATTTCTTTGTCGGTCTTCCTCTCTTGTTTCTTCCTTCTGGTTCTATTTCAAGTATTTTCTTTGGTGTTCTGTTCTGACTCATCCTTGTTATGTGACCTAACCATCTCAATCTTCCTTGTTTAATGGTCTTAATTATGTTCGCATCTTTATAAATATCATACACTTCTTTATTTGTTCTTCTTCGCCATTCATCTCAGTCTTTTACACCTCCATAAATTTTCCGCAAGATTTTCCGTTCCCATCTTAATAGTTTGTCTTCCGTTGCTTGTGTAAGAGTCCATATTTCACTACCGTAAGTCACTAATGGTTTTATGATTGTTTTATATACTTTTTCTTTCACTGATTTTGACACTAATTTATTATTCATCACTACATTTAACACTGTGTGCATACGTGTGTCCACCGTCATTCTCTTCTCAATGTCTTCAGTTTCTTTTCCTTTGGTGATTATTTCTGTTCCCAGATATGTGGTAGACATAACTCTCTCAAACTCGTACTGTCTTTGTTTATTGTTCACTATACGTAGTGGGTCATTGTTTGTATGGTTACAGTTTAGAATAATATATTTGGTCTTGTCTTCATTGATAACTAGTCCGAATAATTTTGCTTGTTCCTCTAGTTTTTAAAGATGTTTTTTAGATCCTCTCTCGTTCTTGTCAAGATGGTAAGATCGTCCGCATATGCTAATATTTGACTGTGGCTGTTAAGTATATTTTTATGCTTGATATTCTGCTGTTTCTAATAATATGTTCTACTGCGATATTAAAGAGAGTTGGAGACAATGAATCTCCTTGTCGCAGGCCTTTCTCTTACATCTTATTCATGCAGGCCTTTTATTACAATTTTCAGTTTTTTCTTTTCTTTTTCCATATTATCTAATTTATTTTCCAGTTTCGTGATTTTGTGTTCCAGTTCTGTCCTTTCAAGTTTCCATTTTTCTTGTTCTTTTTTCCACCCTTCCTTCACTTTCCGGAATTCTTCCATCAGCTCTTCATTTTTCTTTGAGAATTCTAGTTTTAACTCGGTCTTCATTTCGTCTAACTTTTTTAACACTGTTTCCATATCGTCTGCCTTATTTACCTCTTGTTGAGTTACTAAACTTGCAGTAATGGAAGTTTGTTTTTGTTGACTTTCCGTTGGGATCCTTGGAATTTTCGGATTTCTTTGGAAAATTATCTGTTCTAATTCCCACTTTTCGAATTTTTCGGGGTTATCACTTTGTCTTTTCCTTTTTATTATTTCTTTACTGCTAGGTACGCTGCTTGCTCTTTGTCGGAAACTGTTTCCTTGATTTTCCGACATCAATTTGTAAATCTGTGATTTAGGGATAAGTTGTGACGTCTGGCAACGCCGCTCGAATTTTGTGCGAAGTGGCAACCGCGCATCAATTTCCCAACTTTTGAAGCTTAACCTCACTTTTCCGTCGTATGTGTTGCAGTTTATTTATAAAGTTTATTATTTCAATTTTACAGAAACCTTTATCCTTCACCAGATCCGCCTTTACCGCATTTGTAGCAACCATTATCATTTGATTGGTTTCGTTCATGACGTACTGGGACAGTTTGTTTAAATTTCTTAGAATGGTGTAAATAGTGCTTGTTAAAATTACTCGGTCCAGGTTTATGTATCATTGATGTATTCGTATTTCCAACCGTATTTAGAAATTCATGTAAGGACTCTGGGGTCTGATGTCGTCCGGCTTTAGCTCCCGTTTTAACTATGTTGTCGTTTATTCCGCCTATAAGGCAGGATACTGCATCAGTTCCCTGTATCTTGCAACTATTTAACAAAACGCATTTTTCGTAATAGTATTTGGAATATGATTCATCAGGACGCTTATGTCGTTGTAACATTTCTACCAATGTTTCGCAAAAGTCTTTTTTATAAGGGAACGCTTGTTTCAATTTTTCTTTCCATTCATCCCAGCTTAACTTTACTGTCTGTAAGCCTCTGAACCAAACCTCTGCTAAACCACGCAATCTTGCAAGAGCAAAATAAATTGTCGCTTCCTCACTCCAACCAAAAACCTCTCTCAATTCATCGACCTTAGAACACCAACCCTCTATTTCCTGACCTTTATCTTCAGGGTTAAAAATTGGGATAACATCCCCTCGGACAGCAGTAGATTCGTTTTTACGAGAAGTGGTTTCAAGTAGATTTGTAATAACTTCAGTAAAACGATTAAGGGGATCATGATTTTGCTCATTTGTACTACCTAGATTAAAATCAACAGACGGCGTAGGGTCACGCGCTCTTTTTCGACTCATAATGAAGCTTGTAGGTGTCTGCTTTCTTTAAAAACCAAAAGAAAAACGAAAATAGCAACAAAAACAATAATCATACTACGACCATCCAGAATACGAGTCTAGCCATTTGTTATCCCACTTCTGAAAATTACTGTGATACTAAAAAGCCTGAACGCAATATTTGGCAAATAAATTTTAATATTGTAAAAACATATTTAATTATCAAAGAAATAAACTACATAATCAAACGAAGCAAAATACAATAAACAAAGCAAATAACCTTTAAAACTACATAAACTGGACTGGCTGGGTAGGCGACTCTTATTCGAGATGGTCAGTCGTATAGGGTTGCCTGAAAAGAATAAACCTTTTTGAGCACACCGGTTCCACAAACTTCTCTTATTTAACAGTTACTTTAAAATTCTGAATATTGCCAAAAATAAACAAGGGCTAGAACGCCTTTCAAATAGGACGCTATCTTTTCTTAATAAATTCTATTCCAAATTACCATTCCATGTTAAACTTTCAATAAACAACTCGAAATTAACTAGTAGCATTGACCATAAACAGATCCCCTTAATAATCAATGCTAGTAGAGAATATGAACTTAATATCTTATGACAATTTGAAATATCTTCACTTTACTATTACTTTTAATTAATTTTCTATACTCTATACTGTCCCCAGTACTGCCCATAAACAGTACTAGCAATGAATGTGCAATGGGTATTAAACGCAAAACACCCATCCACTGTGTCCGCCTAACCCGTACTGAGACGTGCAATGAGCACTACTAAAGTGCCCGCTCTAGTACACGTGGCGTGAATCCACACTACCACAAGTGGCCTGAATCCTCACAACCACACGTGCCCTGAATCCTCACAAGCACTACATAACATAACCTGATCATGACCAACACGGTAATAACGCACTGCACTGAGCGTGCAATGACCAAAGTCCGCTCCAGATACAACGCAGTGTTAATATCCCCTCGAGTTGTGCAATGGTACCAAGTACCTACCCCGGATACTTAACACTAAAAATTACCAACCTTTCTTGTTTATTTCTTTGATAATTAAATATGTTTTTACAATATTAAAATTTATTTGCCAAATATTGCGTTCAGGCTTTTTAGTATCACACAGGTTAAGACACTACTTTAATTAAATTGCTCAATAAGGGTTAAAATTTAACTAAACTTATTGGAGCTATCTTTCACTATCACAATTCACCATCACTCATCTAATCTTTGCGAATATTACACTCTTTTAATGCCGGCCAGGAAGTACAAACTTCTAAAACTTACGGTAGCTGTAAAAAATCTCCATTTTTTTGATGACCATTTCTTTCGGGAAGAATTAGGTCGCAAAATTTATGATTATAAACGAAGTGAGGAATATTTCACTCTAACAAAATTGTTAACATTTGTTCCATGTTGCCACGTATTCCTTTCAAAGAACATGCGACGTTGGTGGATCTTTAAAAAGAAAACGGTCTATAGTGTTTCTTGTTTTTCTTGGATAACCCATGAGCGTAATCACTCATTTGAGCCATGTTAAATGCTACCTTGTTGAGCACAGTTAATTACTGTCACGAATTGATTGATATGTGCTGTTCCGAGTAGACGCGTGTTAAATCACTGCCACATTATCCTTCAGAATATAGTGACTGCGTCGCCATACAATTAAAAAACTATGCTAACTAGACGTGCCGATAAATCCCAAATGGATAGTACAAGTTTCACTTCTGGAGAAGGCTTCATTTCAAAGATATTGGAAAACGAAGATTTTATTAACAAACTGGCGGAGCGCTTGTCCTTCCATGTGTCCAAGCGACTTGAGGAACGAGTCAAGGAGTTAGAGCACAAGGTAACTTCACTCGAAAACACGGTACGTGGGCTAGTACAAGCGGGCGATAATAAGGAACAATATGGGCGACGTAACAGTCTCCGCATTTATGGTATCCCTGAGAAACCCAATGAAGTCGTAACTGATACCATTGTACAACTCATTAGCACTAAACTTGATATAGATATTCCTGAATATAGCATAGACGTGGCGCATCGCTTACCTGGTGCACCCAATAAACCACGGTTATAATCAAGTTTACACAACGTTCCATCAGAAACAACATTTTTGCCAACAAGAAGAAACTTAAGGGAACTTCAATTGTTGTCAAAGAAGACTTGACTAAAGTACGGGCGGCATTACTAAAGGAAGCGGTAAACCACTTTACGAACAAGAATGTCTGGACATATAACGGAGTAATCCATGTGAAGCAGAACTCTAAAATCTTCAAAATATCATCGGAGGCGGACCTACTATCCTGTGTCAATGAAACTAGGCAGCGATGAGCCCACCTCAAGCTCGCAATACCCTGGAAGTGTATACAGTTCACTGATCCTGGCACATAGCGATAAGTACCTACCACCTTAACTTTATCGTAAATATACCCAGCAATACGCTTGCAATCAATTTTGTTTCCTTCTGTTTTTTTTTTCTTTTTGTTCCGCATTCTCTCGTTGCATTTTATTTAAATTATCTCTTAATCTATTACATCTAACTTGCTCATTTATCTGTATTTTGAAAGTTATACATATTATTCTCTTGCGCTCCTTTATCATTAGTTCATTGCAGACCACCTCTAAATTTTTGAAATTGTTGTTTAATTTGTTCCATTATAAATCTATAACCAATTTGGTTCTTTTATATAAGTGGATACCAATGTTTAGAAATAAATATCTTCGGTAGCCTTGCTTATATCAAAGAAATATGTGTAATGTGAAATAGAACTATAATTCTCAAATCTAACATAAATATATTCATTTTGTAATCATGACTTTTAGTATAGCTCATGTAAACATAAGATCATTACTACCCAAATTTCATTTATTATTAGAATTTTTAGATAATAATCCATATGACTTGTTTTGCATATCAGAAACCTGGTTAGGAAAACATATACCAAATAGTTTGCTGCAGTTACGTGATTATAATTTAATTAGATTTGACCGTGATGAACGCGGCGGCGGTGTGTGCATATTTGTAAAAAAAACGTATAAGTATGAAATTCTACAGACTAACGCTAATATTGAACAAGTGTGGCTTAAATTAATTCTAAATAGAGTTACTTTAGCAGTAGGTTGTGTTTATCGCCAACCTAACCTTAATTACAAAACATTTTTAAATGAAATTGAACAATCTTGTGTAATTGCTTCTACAACATGTGACTATGCCTGCTGCCTGGGTGATTTTAACATCAATTGGTTAAATTTAACCGATTATAAAACTCAGTATTTAATTAATTTAATTGATTTAATGAATTTTAAGCAATTAATTGAAAGCCCAACTCGTGTAACTACTTATTCAGAAACCCTCATAGATTTATGCTTAATCTCAAATCAAAATATTGTAGTTGATTGGTCTGTTTTACCAAGTATTTTTGCAGATCATGAGTTAATAGAATGTACACTAAATCTTGACACTAAATTGCATTCATGCCCTTATAAAACTGTTAGGAATTTTAAAGATATACATTTGGATAATTTTAATAATGATTTAAATCTGATACCGTGGCAAACAATATTTCGCCTAAATGATGTTAACGACAAGCTGGCCTTTCTCACGGATTCTATATGTTCGCTATTCAATAAACATGCACCTGTAAAAACTATTAAAATTACTAAACAAAATAAACCGTGGATTACTGATAATGTTAAGCTCTTAATGAATCTGAGAGATGAAGCACATAAGAAGTATAAAAGAACCAAGCAACCTCAACATTTTAATTACTACAAGCAATTACGTAACCTGACTAATTATACAATTAAACATGAAAAACGGGCGTATTTTGATTTTGCGATTCATAATAAACCTTCCAAACATCTATGGAATCAACTAAAACAGCTTGAGATCAAAAATAAAGTCGAACCTGATATGAGTGAATTTAAATGTGCTAACGATATAAATAATTTTTATTTAGATGGAATTCCTAATATAACCCCTGATAATGACACAATAAGTTTTTACAAAAATAACAAAATATCACCTAATATGGAAGAAGTAACATTTGATACTGTAGATGTCGATACGGTCACAAGAATCGTAAATGAAATCAAAACACAAGCGTGCGGTTCTGATGATTTAAATATATATATGATAAAAATGTGCTGTCCCACAATTCTCCCATACGTTACGCATTTAATTAATGAATGTTTAGTGTCTAATACTTTTCCAGATATCTGGAAAAAGGCCTTTGTTATTCCTATCCCCAAAATTAATAAACCTATTAGTTTTAAGGATTTACGTCCTATTAGTGTCTTACCGGTTCTCTCAAAAATACTAGAGAAGATTATTAATTACCAACTTCGAAATCATTTAAGTAGATACAATATAATACCATCGCATCAATCTGGTTTTAGACCTATGCACAGCTGTACCACTACAGTGCTAAACCTAACCGACGAGATTTTGTCTGCTACTGATAAAGGACTTGTAACTGCTCTGACATTACTTGATTTCAGTAAAGCTTTCGACACTTTAAATCACGAACTCCTTGTATCAATATTGCATTATATAGGCTTATCGCCATCTGCTATTCAATTACTTCGTTCTTATTTATCTAGTAGAGAACAGTGTGTCAAACTGCGCGATGAAGTATCTGACTTAAAACGTATAAACAAAGGTGTCCCACAGGGCTCCATTCTTGGTCCCCTACTATTTACAATTTATACATGTTCCTTCCATAAAGTTATAAGACATTGTAAAATACAAACGTACGCCGACGACACCCAACTATATTACTCCTTTCATTGTAGTGAAACAGCTGATGCGGTGTCGAAAATAAACAGTGATCTTGCAAGTATTCATAGTGTATCTACTAACCATTGTCTTCTCTTGAATCCATCAAAATCGGTGTATATATTGTTTGGCCCTTCAAATAAAGTAAATTCAATTAACGATAACTTTCTCTTGCACATCAATAATACTAAAATGCAGATGCAAAGTGAAGTAAAAAGTTTAGGCGTGTGGTTAGACAATTCCTTTAGATATGAGAAGCAAATAAATACTTGTGTTAAAAAAGCCTACTTAAATTTAAAACTAGTTTATCCTCACCGACACTCACTTAGTAGCAGGCTAAAGTCAATGTTATGTGAGTCTCTTGTTTTGTCACAGTTTTCCTATAGTGCTGAAATTTATAATTCATGCTTAACCTATGATACATCTTCTAGAATACAACGGGTACAAAACTCTTGTATTAGGCTAATATTTGGAATTCGTAAATTTGAACACGTCACACATAAATTAGTTCCATTAAAGTGGCTCAATATGAAGTCCCGCAGATATCTAGCAACAGCCTGTTTGTTTCATAAAATTATGACGAATAAAACACCTTCATACTTATACAAAAAAATTCGGTTCAGAACAGATGTCCATAATATAAATGTGAGAAATAAAGGATTAATTACACCACCCGCTCACCGCACCGTGTTATATCAACGGTCATTTACATTCCAAATTTACAAAATCTATAATAAATTAACTGCCGAATTGAAATTATGTACCTGTAGATCATTCAAAATCAAACTAAAAGAAAAATTACTTGCAGTAAGAGATATGAGTCTTAAAATATAATATTTTGTGTTTTCTTTTTAGATTTATTGTTTATTAGAGCAACAGTGAGAGCAATTAATTAATATAATAATTGATTAAGTTTAAGTTTAAGTTTAAGATTATTAAGGTTTAAGCTGAAAACCAAATGCGTGTCTGCATGGCACGTATTTTGAGCTTACGCCTTAAGGTTTTTCAACGTACATTGTAATTCCTCTTTTTGTACATCTTGGCATGTATGTTGAAAAATAAAGACTATTATTATTATTATTATTATTAATTAGTTAATCCTTGCGAATATTCACCAAAAATTATGAACAAATATTCAGAAAATGACTAAAAAACGCCAAGAAAATGTCTTTTATAAACTTAACCACAATTTATAATGCCCACGAACTACACCAAACTAATCCTAATCAACTATACTACATATAAAAACGGCCACGTTTTTCTTTCGTAATAACAGCTCTATAAACAGAAAAAACGGCTAATTGCCATAAGCCAGTTAACAAAAGTTGACCCCGAACAGCTGATGTGGTGGGGGTGATGACGTAACGTGGATATGCTCTATAGAATTTCTCTTTCCTGTAGTTTTTTTCCGCCTCTAAGAATCTAAAGTATTCAGAAAATGTCAAAGAATGCAGATTGTGAAACGAATTTTAAAAAAGCATTTATGAGATATATTTATGTATTATAATAAAATTACATACGAAGTAAAATTAAAGTTACTTTCCTAATAGACAATTTTAAACTTAACTATCTAACCTAATATATCGTCATTTATACCGTTACCAAACATTTCATTTATAGTAATCACACAAAATACACAATTCTAATTCTACTCTAAACATACACATTACAATACGGATAGCATTCCTATAATAATGTGCTTAGCGATATCTAAAAAATTTGTTAAAAAGCGAGATTAAATAATTAAATAAAAACAACTTACACAATAGAGAATAACCTATACGACAATTTGACATTTCCTTAAAGAAAAACAAAATTTCACTTATATACATACTTAGGTATGTAAAATGGTATTTACATAAAAATTTCTAATGATAATGAATTTTTTATAATTAATGTTTGCCAATTTTTCCATATGATGACCATCTATACAATTTTATGTACAATTTAGTAAGTAATAAAAATTCAGTCAAATTTAATTTTTTTCTTTTCATTTTCGATGCTGTCATCAGTGGTATTCCGTTTATTTGATTCAAATTCACCCGAATCTACAGTTTCGTGAGTTTCAAATGACGATGACGAAAGATCGGTAACAATTTGCGGTTGGACAGGTATTTCACACGAATTCTCATCAATGTTAATTGCTGGAGAACTAGATTCTGAATTTAACGGCACATTTGATGATGGTGTTCCATCATTTCTGTTTTCCGCATCGTAAGTTTCAAATTTATCGTACTCTTCACTATTCACATTCGGTTCGTTAGTATTACTATTCTCCTCAGAGTTAGAATCGATAGGCTTTGCTTCACACGGGCTGTGCTCCACGTCATTTGGAATAATGGGGGTTTCACTTGTTTCAATATGATCTTTGATACTGCTTTCTGAGGAATAACTTCTATTCACCACGGATAAATCAAACATATCCGGTGGCGGTTCACTAAGAGAACTACACATTGCTCCCCCCAAAGTGCATAAACCTTCTTCCGTTTCTATTGTTGTACCCAAGAAGGATGCTGCACTACTCGACTGTAGTTTTTCACTGTCTTTTATACAGTCCCTATTGGGTGAAGTCGAAGTTTCAAATAGCGCCCTCGTTTCATCAATTGAAGGAGAATTCAACTGTAAGTTGGAGCTGGATGATTGAATATCAACGTCACAAGGAGCACTACATGCGGGTTCGTTTTCTTTCGTTTCACTTTTTGAACTTATACTACCAATCACACTATCACTTGTAGTTGATTCTTGTGGCTCTTCAGTCAAAAGCGGCATCGAAATCGGGCCGCTAAATGTTTTTTGGTGAATATCCACAGATTCATCTAGAGATGGCAGGGAATAAACAAAAGAAGGGCTGTTCATTTCTGCGGAAGTTAATGGCACGCCTTGGTCTGGAATCGCCAATGGTAAGTCGAGGTTACCAGTCAATTCACTCGCAATAAGTTGCTGTTGTGCAACGGTTTGAGAAATATTTGGGTCAGTAATGGTAATAGGTAAATCTACATTTTTGGGAACTTCCGTGGTAAGTATATCACTTTCTTCATCTGGTATTTTCTTACTGTTGGAACTAGGAACTTCTAGAGGAGTCATTATGGGTGAACTGAGACTTAATGTAGTTCCCAACACATTGCCAACGCCAGTGGGATACAAACCGCTATTAGGGCTCAATTGCGATTGGACTATTTTGCTTTGTGCAGGCGAGGCGCTCTGTTCCTGCTGGAATACATCCGTATCTGCTAAAGCGGCCGCAAGAATATCCTGATTTTTGCTTGGCTGATTTGCAAATATTGGATTACCATCTCCTTCTGAATTTTCCATGATGCCCAAACCCTCCGCATTCATTGGCAGCAAAACTTGGTTTTCGGCAGCATCCGTATTGATTAGTATTTGTTGCTCATCTGTCTGTATTAATATGTTACCTTCGGCACTTGCAAGTAAATTGGCGAGATCTGGATTACCTTCCGTTAAAGATTCTATAAACTTCTGAGTGCTTATAGGGTCTCCAGTTATTATAAGTTGTTGATTCGGATCGCTACCGATACTGCACGTTACAGTTTGCATAGCTTCAACACTTTGTTGCGCAGTTTCTTCCGGTTCTGCCTTGACTAAAAGTGCAGCCGGTTCTGTCTTGATTAGTGTGCTATCACGAGATGCGCTATTTTCAGATGTGGTAGCTTTATCTTCGCACAGTTCTTCCTGAGGAGGAAGTGTTATTGCCATATCAGGTTCTTTTTTTATATGGTCATTACTCAGAGGTACTGATGGCAAACTAGAATTATTTACATTTCCGTCGCTAGTTTTGGCCGAATCGCCAGTGTCCCGTTTTGCAGTAACAGCTCCTTCATCTATTTGAAGCACCATGTTGCTAAGATCACCTCCCAAACATAAATTGGGATCTAAGGACAACAGTGCTTCATTGTTAAGTGGGGCAAGGTTTCCGGCTTCGTCTAATGTTACCAGCATGTATGATTGTGGCTGGCCATCAATTGTTTCACCACTAGGAAGCGCCAGTATCTGGCCTTCGGTTATGGTGGTTTGATTTCCTAAAGCGTCTTGAATAATCAACTGATTGAGAGGCTTCTGCTGAACTTCCAGTTTTGGAACATCTTTTGATATACTAGATGACGAATCTAGTTTCAATTCCTCTGTTTTTGGAATAGCCTGCGATAACAACAAAGCGTCAGATTTCTTCGGCGATATCGGAGCTAAAGGTGGAACTGATGCTTCAGACTTTTTGGAAGTGAATCCGGTATTTAGCAGCATTTGTGGTTTGGCCATACTTCTTTGTACTAGGTCTGTCGCTGGCGATTTCTTAGGATACGATCTCTTTAATGGCGGTCTAAACTTACTTGTGCTAACCTCTTGCCTAGCTTTCATTGCACTAAAACTGCCACTTGCTTTAATAGCTTGCACCTGTTCAGCAACTTGTTGCTCCAAGAAAGCATCGTCTGTACCCTGGAACTTCTTTACTATCTGTCCTTGTTGATTTTTTATTACAATCGTTTTCTGTTGACCAGGAATACTACTCCCTTTTAATGTGTTTAAGCCTTCCTGCAGTAATACTTTTTGATGCTGTACCTGAACCTTCCTAGTACTTTTAGGCGTGTCGTTTTTAACACTCCGTATTTGTTGAGGTTTCACAGGCATAAGTACCTGGCCATCGGAAGTAATAAGATTTTGATTTGAAGTCGATATTATTTCGCCTTTAGAATTAACAATTGCATGCGATATAATACCAGGTACCTTCGCCGAAGATAAATTCGCAACTGAAGACACGGTACTTTTCGCATTCGAAGCTTTTTGTAATATATTACCCTTAAGCGTACTTTTTACCGATTTCGAGCCGGTTGTTTGATACCCAATAAGTTTCTGATATGCAGGCGTTAACAACACTCGCGATTGCTGGCCCTGTCGATTAGTCACAATCATTATTTTGTTACCTGTGGGTTCAGTGTTAACATTTTGAACTTTAGCGGTGGAACTTGGGGTTGGCAATATCACAGGCGAGGATCGTTTTGTTATGGGCGGTTTCTTGCCAACACTGTACTTAGTACCCGTTGTACTACTTCCAGGTGGTACAATAATAAATTTATCTGGCTTACCAGGTCGTGTTATAATCGCCGGATTATTTTTAATTACCTTGGTACTGCTGCTCGTTTGATATATCCGCGGACCTTTCCCCATTTTCTGTGACGAGTATGTTTTAACTAAAACTGGTTGTGTGGTGACGGGAGTGCTTTTATTTAATAGTTTTATTTGTTCTTGCGACTTATTAGGTGTTGTAGTGGGAGCAGAGGGAGCAGAAACACTTTTTGTACTTGTAGACTGCACTGGTGTATCTGACAACACCATGGGCATGTTTTCAATGCTTTCAGCGGTGAGAATTTGATCTCCTAGTACGATAGGCATCGAGTTAATATCAAACATATTATCATCAACGGGAGGTTGTGAAACGGTACTGGCAGCAATAGTAGGTTGAAGGACGTCCCCTGCAGGTTTAATGATAGTTTGTTGTAAAATTTTTGCTTTTCCACGTGGTGTAGTTGGTTTTTTACTAGGTTGATTTGACGTTGTATTAGTAATGGCCTCACTCACATCCACATCTTGACAAACCATCATTTTCTTTGCGGGTTTTTGAATAATAAAAGCATCGATATCCTCAATATCTTGATTGCTTCTTTTTGACGTAACTTTTTGCACCGAAACACTTTCAGATGATTCACTAAGCGGTTTAATAATTTTTTCTGATAAAATGATTGGTTTGTTAGACTTATTTGTCACTGGCACAATATTAGGTTTTCCTGGCGTTGTAGATTTTATAACAAACTTTGAATTTTTTGGATCAAACTTGGAAATAGCTTTGGTGGAAATTGTATCTTTAGTAATGATCGGTTGAGGTTTCGAATCAATCTTACGATTGGACTGCATAGACACATCAAAAATATTAGGTGACTTTTGAGGACTATCATTTTTCATTGATCTCGGTTTTCCATCTGTTAAAATTTCTAAAAGTTTCGATGAACTGGTATATTCAGGATGATCAATTTTTTCTAAATAATTTGGTTTAGTCATTTTCTTTAGTTCTGATTGCATTGAACTACAAACAACAAGTGAAGGAATTTGATCTTCAATATCACAGTTATTAGAATCCTCAACATCTGCAGCAGTTAACTCACTTTTTGGTACGTCTATTAATTCTAGATTTGTTATATTAAGTGTAGCACTCAAATGTTTTTCATGTTCTGGGGTTTTTACCATTTTTTCACTTACTTCCACCTGGTCGGCATCCTGACTGTATTTGCGCTTTTTTGGTCCACTTGCAGCACTGACCTGAAGCATATCTGTGGATCTGGCATGGGGATCGGGAATGACTGCGTTACCTGTTTGGTTAGAATCCGTAAAATCAACTGAGAAACTAGTCAGAGTAATTGGTTTAGTCTTGTGTTTAGTAATGGTAGGCACATCTGCAATTTCAACTTGACCGTCTGCTAAATCATCTTCGGTCACAAACGTTAAATTTCCTTTTTCATTGCTGCTATGAGCGTCAAGACCTACAGCATGATCAGATACTAAATTATCTTCTATAATTTTTGATTTTTCATTATGACTACTCCCATGGATGTCAAAGTTAGTGGTTAACTCCGAAACAGTTGCTAATGTTGTTAACGCTGATAAATCTTCAGAATCTTTATTATCGATTCTGAAATTTGGACTGTTATTTTCAGAATTTGTACATGAAAAACTTATATTTGCATGAACGTAGTGCTGAACATTGGCAACTACTGCATCTGTGTTCTTGCCTAATTCTTGTTCCACTCTCTCGCTACTAATTTGAAGAAGTTCACTTACTTCTTTCTTTATTTCTGCTTGGAGTTCACTCACTTCTTTCTTTATTTCGCCTTGGAGAAGTTCATTTACTTCTTTCTTTAAGTCTCTTTCAATTGATTTAGAGACACCGACAGCTGCTTCTAGTTTTGTTTCTAAATTATTAGCCATAGGAGGCTTCTTCAATTCAAATAGTTCATTATCTTTCCGAATATCAGATTCTAAAGCTTCCGTTAGAGTCTTTAGATTTTCCTCGTAGTACTTCGCTTGAGTATTTTCATTTATTACTTTAGCATTTTCTGTACTTGAATCTTCAAACTCTGATTTGGACTGATTTTTATGTAATTCAGCAATGTTCGAGTCTATGGCTGTTCCTTCAGTAAATAAATTGTCGTCTTTCGTTAAATTAAGAGGACTTTTATTAGATACAGATTCGTTCTCGTCTTCGGTAAAATTTGAATAAGATTTTACAGTTGGCTGTAGTTCTATATGAGCCTCTTCCATTACTATTTGCTCTACTTGTAAAGTATCAATTGTATCCTTTTCCTCTAAAACGTTAGCTGGTTCAGCTACTACTGTATGTTGCTCTAACTCGAGCAGTTCTGCAGTATGTTCAATTTCAAAAGGTGTTGTTTCTTCAACTTCCGGCATTTTAACAGATAACCTTCGAGATTTGGGTGTTTCCGGATGCACCAAAGCCTTACAATGAGGAATTATGTCGGCTTTATCATCTTTATAGCTCAATCGTCGCGTTGATTTCAGCTTTGTACTTCCAGAATCTTTGGGATTTTCAATTTCTACAAGATTCTCTTCCAATCTTCGAGCATCAGTCGCTTCATAAGGCTTGGCTTCATGAGGCGATTTAGGTCGAGTGTACTCGAAAAGTTTAGTTTTAGGAGACAAAGATTCGACTATGTGAGATTTGTTCGAGCTGATTAAATCAAGATTAGATTTCTCTTCTCTCTGTTTTTCCAAAATACGATCTCTAAGTGATCGAGATTGTCTAGACGTTTCCGTTCGTTTATTAGGCGGCGAATCTTTCGGAAACAATTTTTCCGCATTTTCAAGTTTGGACATTAGCTGCGTCTTCAATTTTGAAACTTCCACTACATTTGCAACTTTTTCTGGTGATTGCTCCAATTCCAATTTTTTCTGTTCATTATTTAGTTGCTGTTCGAAATCTTCAAAGCTTTTTACGAATCGCTTCTTAGGGTTAATCAATTTGGAAGAAATTTCAGTTACTTCTTTCGTTTCCGGCTTTGAAAGATTTGGTTTATCTTCAGGCACTGTGTCTGTTGCTGATGGTTTTGGTTTATCTTCAGGCACCGTATCTGTTGCTGATGGTTTTGGTTTATCTTCAGGCACCGTATCTGTCGCTGATGGTTTTGGTTTATCTTCAGGCACCGTATCTGTTGCTGATGGTTTTGGTTTATCTTCAGGCACTGTATCTGTTGCTGATGGTTTGTCGGGAAATTTAATAGTTTTAGCATTATGAAAATTTTGCTCAAATTTTAGCGAATGTGGAATTTCCGGTAAATCTGGTACAGCTGTTGCTTCTAAAATTTCTTTAAATGCATCAACATCTGGAGCGGAACTTTTCTCTTCAGTTTCATCTGTCTTAGTTTCTTCTTTATTAGTATCTTTTTCAGTAACATTCAAAGATTCACTTTTATCAGTGTCTTCCTGAACAGTACTATCGCTAGTCTTTTCTTGATCATTTTTATCAGTAACATCCAATACTTCATCCTTATTAGCAACGTCATTAACATCCATAATTTGTTCATTTCGATTGATATCATCTTCAGCAATTGGTAAATCTGCATCGTCTTGGCCTGGATCTGTGCTTTTCTGTCTATCAGTTGGTGGAATTACACGTGGTATCTTTCTACCGATGGAAGTGCCTATAATTTCATCTTCCTCCTCTTCAAAGTCAAAACATGACTTATCAGCATCTTTTTTAGAACTTTCAGTAGTATTATTTATATTGTCCGACTGGTTTACCTCTTCAATTTTGGTAGTAGAAATATCAGATTCGACAGTTGTACAAGATGCATTAAGATTGTTGTCTTCTTCAGTTTCACTGTCCTCCTCCCATTCGGCTAATAAGTTGTCGCGAATATCTGCTTTGGTTTCTTGTTCCTTCTTTACAACAACCTTCTTAGGTTTGCGTTTATTCTTTTTACGCTTTCGTTTTGGTTCAGGCTCCTCTTCCTCCAACACAGCTTCTTCATCGCTTGATTCTGTAGATAGCAGCATACCCTTTTCTATGAGATCCAAGTCTTCAACGATTGATGATGTCTTTGAACGTGTCATCTTCACCTTTTTACCTCTCTTGACGGGCGTCTTTTTACCTTTTTTGACAGTAGATGTCGGTGTACTATACACCCCTTGAATATGAGATTTATTGTGCAACACAATTACGTCGATGCGAGTTGTTGTAAAACCGCAGGAAGTGCAGTTATAAATAGACTCGGCTTCTTGTTCTTCCAATTCTGACTTGTCAGGTGTTTGTACCAGTATCCGTACCTCATGGTCATCACGGCCAAGGAATCGAGGATGAGTAACGGCCTTGCCTGTTGGTAATTTGGATGAGCCGGATGTCGACTGATTTCCTGGAAAAAAAATTGATAAGAATTATTATTTTTGAAATATTTCTATTTTATTTTGTATTTTAGTGCTTTAATACGAAAAATAACACGAAGGATGCAAGAAAAACCATATCCTTCAATCAAAGTACAGTTCATCATAACCAATTTTGCAAATGTATCTTGGAAGAAGTAGTTAATCAAAAAATATTATTTACTTGTGTAAAATAACCAAAACGTCTGAACTACAGCACCATCAAAGCTTTCTAATATCCACAAATTTCCTTTTAAAGAGTGTAGCATTATTATATATTTTAGAACGTGGTATTGAAATGACGGTAAAATGAAGATTTTCTTAGCAGCATAATACAAACATCATAAATCATAAAAGTAGGTAAACTGCAAAATACCAAATGGCGTCTTCTGCGTATTGCATTTATATTTATATACTTGTTACCTGGATGCGATATTTATACAAGCTGTTTCTAACCAATGTAGCATCAGTTAGGTGCTCCAGACTGTTATTTTTAACAAAATGTTTAAAGACTAAAACAATCTATAAAGAGGGTTAACACTTTGTGTGAATCTGCACCTTAATACTAGATAGTTACAAAACATATATAAGTTCCTTTCAATCCTCTTGGGAGCATGGGGCTTCTACAAAGAGCTTCCATCTGGTCTTATTTGCGGCAAGAGCTTTCACTTCTCCCCAAGATTTGACCATGTTTTCGGCTTTTTTAAGAGTTTCTATGCCATCTTTGGACGCCTTCTTCTTCTGCTCAAGCGCATCTCTCACTATGCTGTTCCGAGGTGTTCTTGCACTTCACTTTCGCCGTTTTATTTGGGATTTCATGTTTTCTTCTTTCGTTTGGCTCCATAGGTCTTCATTGTTAATAGTGTTTGACCAATAGATGCGTAGGATTCTTCTAAGACATTTATTTATAAAAATCTGGACGCAATTTGTTATTTCATTAGTCACCATCCAAGATTCGCGTCCGTACAATAACATAGATTTGACATTTGAGTTGAATAGGCGAAGTTTTGTATTGTATGAGTATTGTGATGAGTTCCAATATTTGTTCAAAAGACTAAACGCTCCTCTAGCTTTCTGAATTCTGCTTTTCACGTTTGCCAAAAACCCTCCGTCGTTAGTTATGATGCTGTCAAGGAAAGTAAACCTGGAAACCTCTTCTATGAGCTGATTTG
>CALNHX010009031.1:0-54222 GCA_940337035.1 Agriotes lineatus | reverse complement strand
AATTTCTAAGTGCCACCACTTTACTTACTAAATCGGGAAAACAACACAGGTGCGCTCACTCAGAAAGTGGAAAAATGGCCCACCTTTCTACTTCTACCTTGGCAATGCCGCCAATACCAACAGCTGAGTCGAACTTACCTTGACTTACATTTGCTTACAGCCGTCTGAATCCCTGTACATCGGAAAAATACACAAAATACATATGCAAGCATCATCAATCCATTAATGAAAAACACAAATAATTAAAAATAAACCACATTAATTTAGAAAAATGTATGGGTGATAATAAACATCAAAATCATTACTCGTTGCAGTTAGAAATACTCGAAAAACGTTAGTGAGGTTAATAGCGCAACGTTTAAACTATACACACGCGGTAAAAGTAACAACAAACGACACAACTACATAAAAAACTGTGACAACTTTAACTTTACACAAAGAAACTACTTTACAACAATCAACATTGACAACAAATACTCAAAATTAACTTCAAGGCGGTAATTTTTCTTCAGAATCTTAACGTTTAAATAAAAGACAACGATGCGACACTTCGAACATTACGTTAAGGTATATTTACGTTCGTTACAATTCTTATAAATTGACACAATACCTTTAAAGAAATTCAGCTGCTCTAGTGATGTTGTCCAACCAACTGCGGGTCGCGTTTAAGCTATTGTCTCCAACGGAGCGACAGGAAACTGCATAGGGGCAATAGTCAAGCAGGTCTGAACGGCATTATATCCCCAGGAAGAGTAAAAATGAAGCAAGTACGAAAGGCAGCATTACGATACGATACACGTGATTTCCATAAACGATAGTTTAGATCACAGACGAGGTTTTCATTTAAAATCCACTTCAAGCGTAATTGGAGGTGCCTACTCCAAGATACAAAAGATCCCTCGGCTAACCATTTATCAACACGTCACTTAACACAGTGCCTGACCAACGACACCTATCTGGTTTCAACACTTTCCATAATTTCGACTACGAGGCAAGGCAAATGCCCCGCCTGGAAACAACAACCAGCACCCCTGGACAGTGCTAAAGCCAAAGTCTCATAAAGATATAATCCTAAATCAGCAATTTTCCTCGAACCTCAGGGGAAGTCTTGCCTGTATGGACGATAAAATTGCAGACAATGGGCCGGCAGGCAACGGCGACATTCTATAATGCGAGAAGGTACATTCCGTCATGGCATGCGAGAAACAAAAGCTATTTAGATCGACGAACGTAAATAAGCTGAGTGACGCTAATATTCGAAACGAACGGAATTAAGTTTTGAAACCTTGCTGAACTTTTAATTTAGGCGCAAATGAACCGGGAAAAGAACTAAAAACGGGAGAAAATGCAGAAAAGCGTTACATGCACAAATTCTCCTTACACATATGCGGAGTGACCTTCACATATACGAAGCATCATTGCCACGTTTGTGGGAAGATGAAGTTTTACGTAAAAAGAGGATAAAGCGGGATTTGTCACTTCCACCTTGATTTAAAAAGACAGGTTAGCCAAGGTAATAATATGTATATAAATAAATCACTTGCAATAACGAATCTATTTTCAAAGACAAGGCAGTTTAAGAAAGAGAATAAAATGAAATTCCTCTGCACAAAATATAGTAAAATCTTTATGCGTTTTAAGGAATGAAGCAGAATATTTAATATAACATCAATAGACAACTTTATAGATGTCCATCAGTCAAAACAGTGTCACTATTTATTACCAAAATGAACAGAGTATAAAAACAAAAACAAAATAGTTATTTATGCATCAAGGGAGTAAAACACAAACGCAAACCCGTAAAAGGTGCGACAAGAGCCAAAGACACTGGTTACGCAGGAGGTGCATACAAAACTTTATGTATGATCGAAATTTTAAAAAGGCAGATGCAGATTATATAAAACTTTGTGAAACAAAAACAGGCCAATTCATACAATTATTTTAGCTGAATAGTACCTTTGTAACTAGGTATGGTTTTCATTAATACGTGTTAATAAATAATAACTAAAATGACGACAGCGAGCGGTAATAGCATATTATGTTATTAGGAGCAAAAGTTATATTTTATGTGGCGTGGCTGGACGGTTTATCTGCAAGCTTGCGAGGCACATAAGTACAGTTGAGCCACATAAAGACACTTTTGCTCCTAATAACATACAGTATTTTTTCTTCAAACGTTTATCACAAATTATTTACAACGTTGTGAACAAAATCTGAAAAAAATACTTTATCTCGTCAGCGGAGATAGTGTTTAGATGGGTTGGCAATGAAGTGACATTTTAGCATTATCAATCAAGCAGTATAATGTCACATTTTACTGACGTTTGATCAAAAAGATTACTATTTCTCCCGCTAAAATAACGTCAGCGTACAATAAAGACTTAATTTACTCCTGAAAATGAGTTCTAAAAACCGCAATTAGTCATCAATCGTACACAAACATTTTTAAATGTTGATATTGTTATAATTGCAAAATCTTGGTAAAATTCGGGTGTTAATAATAGTGAATTTTTCAGTAACCGCTAGCAAGTGTTTAGAGAAGATCGTGATTTTTTGAGAACTGGAAAATCTGAAGATGATGGGGTAGTTATCGCTGTAAAAGAGCCTGAGCTTAAATCGTGCGAAGGTGACATGTGGGTTGGTGTGGAAATGGGTCTAGAAACTTTTAAAAATATGTCCAGTATAATTTTCTTCGAGTTGTATGCTTTATGAATATGAAAAATCTTTTGCGATTCTCAATAATACACCGGAATTATTAACACAAAACCTGTTAATAATGTTAATATTCCTAAGGTTGTATCCTAACTTGACCCGCCAACTCAATGAACACTCAGAAAATATTTTCAAATTTTATGTATTTTTATAACTTAAAGCAACAGAATTGTTTTAAATGCAAACAGTCGAGTTCTTGAATTTGTTCTATCTTATGTTCATCTATCAGTTTGAAAGTCGGAAACCCAATTGTACAAGAGGATAATTATCACCCAGCAGTTGAATGCTCTATGGGTTATATAAAAGCTGATAAAATCGAACCTGTTTATAACCAACAGTATAATTATAAGAAAGGAATTTTTTGGAGTAGTATTATCTATTGCGAGATACTGACTGGGAAATATTAACTCAACACTCAACTGCTGATGATACAGTTGAAAAATTTAACAGCGCTCTAGATGGAACAATTCTGAAAACAAATACTTTAAAAAAGAAATTTTCCGTGTGGTTAACTAAGTCGATACTGAAAAATATCTGCAAAAAAGAAGAATACGCAAAAATCGTCGCCTACCAATAAACTACTCTTGATGCAATTTAAAGATTAAATTAGATAGTAGAGTTTCTTACAAAAATTACTGCATTATGCTTGAGGATAATATACAGCATGATTTTAAACAATTTTGGTGTTTCGTTAAAGCCAAGAGGGAATATATTTTTGAAAGGGGTTACATGCAGTTTAATAACGAGCGGCTGGAAATTATTGTAAAAGTTCACATGCGTTTGCAAAAAACTTTGAATTGGGATATATCCAACATACTTTATCTACAGTTATTAATATTTACATTAAAGAAGGAAACGTTTCATTCAATTTTGTCATTAGTAACATAACTGTACATGATATTAAGGGTTCCTTGAAACTGTGTAAATTTAAGAAATCACTCTTCTTTGATGAAATACCCAAAACAAGGCTGGGTTTCTAGATGAACCTTTGGCTTAATTTTCAATCTGTGTAAAACAGGCCAAGTATCTAAATGGAAAATTTCTAAAGTTTGTCCCGGGGACAGACATAGCGTTCTAAGATTTTTAAAAAAGTACTACACATTAAAATATTTTAGTATGTAAAACCTTTGATTGTCGATGAACATTTTGAACACGGTTCGAGACATTAGCCAAATGCATGCAAGTTCATGTGGTATACATCGACTGTACTAAGGCCTTTGATGGAATCGACCATGGAATATTATTACAGAAATTGTCTAATTTGGGTTTCCGTAGCAACTATGTTGAATTTTTCAAATCATATTTAAGTGAAAGACATCAAATAGTTGTTTACAATGTCCGAAAAATACGGTGCAATTTTGAAGTGCCGCAAGGGTTTATTCTGGGCCCATTATTGCTTTTATTATTTATTAATGATCTTCCCCAGGTAGGTGAGGATGTGAAGTAGGCATTACTTGCTTATGATTTTAAATAATGAATAAATATTGAAACAGATCGTTCGTGCGAAAAAATGCTACGAAACATTGAAGATATTTTTAACTACAGTTCTAAAAAGTCATTATTTTTTAACTTTGGCAAATGCTCTGTGATTAGTTACACAAAGTACAACCTGTATTGTCTAATTATGCAATGCACGGGCTTTCATTTTTTTGAGTATGCTATACATTTATGATAGCAAACTGACGTTTAATTACCATATTAACGAAATAAGTAAATCCATAACCCACGACCTGCTGAATTGTTTGACAAACGTAAAGTGACATTTGTCACACAATTCAGCAGGCCGTGCCATAACCACTTACGCTTTATTATTAGAAATTCTCATTCATTAATCAAACACACACATTAATTTCGCTTTATGGCGCATATACAGTGCCCGCCAAAAAGTCGGCATAATATGGGAAAAATTTTTATTTTTGATTTTTAAAAAAAACGTTTTACGTCAATAATTTGTGCTTGTCTAAAAACCTATTTAGCCCCTATCATATATACCGAGTGATTGTTACTGATTTAGAAAATGGAGTTTTTCGAAATTGTCAAAATCCGAAAAGTGGTATTTTTCCGAAATTAAGTAAGATTTCAATAAGATTTTTTTAGAGTGTGTTATTTTTAGCTAACTGAACAATCACAAGGCCAGAAATCCTCTAATTTTTTCAACTTTAGCTAAAAATTAATTTTTCAGTTTTTTAATCGTTTTTCAAAATTTCACATACCAAGACTTAATATTAAAATTCAAATTGCTTTATGTGAACACTTTAAAGATTTATAATTGAGAAAAATAGTATAATATGTTAATTACTTTTTTAGATTTTTATTATTTACCGAAAAGTAGTATGTTTGCATTATTTTTACGTTTTCTATGCAAGGCGCTTTTTAGGAGAAATATTTTTCAATTCTAATTTATATCTATTTAAATGGCTTCTAGAAACTATAATCTAGCCCTGTTAATGAATTACTGTTATAAAAATCCTGTAAATGTTCTTTTATTTTCTCATGACTTGTTAAACGGTCATTACTGTTGTCTGAACTGACTCGGTCAATGAGTCTTTACAAGCCAGGTGCCTGTAAAGTGTTACTGTCGTCTTAACTGACCGGTAAAAGAGTCTTTACAGGCCAGGCGCCTGTAAAATGCTGCCATCGCGACTTTACAACCACCTGGTTTTTTAATAATCACATCCTTCATTAATCACTAATATTAATTTTTAGGATATTCCCCAAGAGGAAATAAAACGTTGTACACGGCTCGTTTGCAATTAGCCTTTAATGAGGCTTGCCAGATTATAGGGCTCGCTCCTACGTCGCTCTCGCTGCAAGTTATCCGGCTCGCCCATAAAGGCTAATTTACTAAGCTTGCCACGTAAATAACTGTTACAGTTGTCTAAATGAAGAAATGCTTCTTTAGTCAATTTACATGTTCTAAAAAATCTCTTCATTTAGACAACTGTAAAAGAACATTTACAGGATTTTTATAAGAGTAATTCATTAACAGGGCTAGATTATAGTTTCTAGAAGCTATTTAAATAGATATTAATTAGAATAGAAAAATATTTCTCCTAAAATCGCCTTGTATAGAAAACGTAAAAATTATGCAAACATACTACTTTTCGGTAAATAATAAAAAATCTAAAGAAGTAATTCATATTCTTATTTGGGCATTTCGCTACTCTGCAAATGGTCGTTTTTCCTTCCAGTGAAAAAAGCTAAGTTTCTCGTTCGTTTTAATTGTTATTCGTTGATAACGAGGGCAGATTGTCCCTCGAAACGTTCGTTATTAATATTTTCGTTATTTAATATTTTTAATTTGCAAAGTGGCGAAATACCCAAATAAGAATATGAATTATGAATTCACGCCACAAAGAAGTTTCAGAGATTGTCTAAAGAAGTAATTAATATATATTATTTTTCTCAATTATAAATCTTTAAAGTGTTCACATAAAAAAAATTAATTTTAATATTAAGGTTGGGATGTGAAATTTTGAAAAACGTTTAAAAAACTGAAAAATTAATTTTTAGCTAAAGTTGAAAAATTAGGGGTTTTCTGGCCTTGAGAGTATTTAGTTAGCTAAAAGTAACACACTCTAAAAAAATCTTATTAAAATCCTACTTAATTTCCGAAAAATAGCACTTTTCGTATTCTGACAATTTCGAAACACTCCATTTTCTAAATAAGTAGAAATCACTCGGTATATATGATAGGGGCTAAATAGGTTTTTAGACAAGCACAAACTATTGACGTAAAAAGTTTTTTTGAAAAATCAGAAATAAATTTTTTTCCCATATAATGCCGACTTTTTGGCGTCCTAAAATGAAACATATTTATTTAATATAAAGAAAGCACAAGCATATAACTTTACGAAGATATTGTTTCATATGGTAAACAAGGACGGTACTTATCAGAACCAATATACTCCACTAAAGGACTTAGACACGGGTGTAGCCCCTCCTCTTCTTCTTTCGAAGATGGAAACAATCATGCGAAGGAATGGGTATACCTATAAATAACAGATAGCTCTTCACATTAAGCTTCGCCGATGATCAAGCTGTACTAGTTCAAGACTCTTACAACATAGAATTTATGCTAAAACGGTTATATGCAGAATACAAGAAATGGGGGTTAGATTTAAGCCTAAAAAACAGAGTTTTGTCATGAATTCCGATTTGAACTTTGAAGTTCTTGTAGATGATGGCGTGCAAGTGAAGCAGGTGAATAAATTGAAGTACTTAAGAACAATCGTAGAGATGGATTGGAAACCAGGAAATACGTCACAAAATTCGAAATGCCATAGGAGTCCAAAATAGTGTTTGGTAGGATAGAAATATATCTAATACAAACAAGAAACGAATTGGACAAACAATGGTGGAAACGGTTTAATGTGAGATTTGGACGATGCGAGAAGAAAAACAAAGATTAATGGCCGTGGAATGGACTATCTGATTAGAAGTACGAGAACATCAAGAATAGAACGAGTTCAAAGTGAAGAAATAAGAAATAGAATGACAGCAAGAAAAACATTAATCGAGAGAATAAAGAGGCGAGTTTGAAATAACAATATTTGGTTGCCAAGTTTGTTATAGCCACCTTCGAAAAGGCGAAGTTATTTATGGATTGGAGGTATCATGATGCTTATTTTTTCTTACTTTCATTCCGTGAACATGATATATAAGTTTATTTTAGGTTGGTTGGTTCCTTAGTAACTATAATTTTATGAAAAAAAACTGAGAAATGCAACATTCCTCTATTATACATATTAAGCCGTTTAGCCTCAGTTAATTTATGAGAGATCCGATGAAACTTTTTGATACCATATACAAGTCGAAGGCAAGAGTTATTCATGCCTTGAACTCTTGTCGTATCATAGCTATCGATGCACGGTCCGTACACAACATCACGATTAAAATAGGACAATATAAGGAATTCACATAACATCTTTACTTTTCTAGTTAAACAATAGTTATTTACGTTATAAGCCCGGAAAATGACTTATTTAATAATATTTTACGGCCGTCTATCTTACAATGTTTTATTTCATACTGTTTTATACAATATATTCATTAAAAAATCTGGTGTGATACACTCACACAACTTCCTTTTACAGTGATTCTATAATTAGTTAAAAATTTCATTTTTAAATTTTAAGCATTTGTCAAAAAATTACAAATTCTACAAAAACGGTACAAAATAGAGCGTTAGTTGAAGAAACAAATGTTCTCTAAAATTTTAAGCTGAATTCAAAAATGTAATAATATACCAGGTGTTCTATTTTGACATTTCGCTACCTTTTTCGTGGTGGTATTTGTTTCTGCTGGGCATGAGATACAACCTCGTTATCTGACGTTGCGATGCAAAATCGTTCACCAGTAGATCAATATAAGGCGGAAGAATTGAAATTGAAGATGTTATTTCCCTTAATCCATAATTTCATCTTGTTAACTAGCTTCGTCTTACATGAAGAAAATGCTCGAACCTTAATAAAAAATGTCCCTTCTTGATTATAAAAGTTAATGCATACATATTATTATGATACACATAGGTCACTTATTAAATGAAAATTTAAAAAAATTAATTTGGAAGATTATAACAATCAAATTTAGAAAATTAAGTTATAGCATTTGAGTATTCAATCAGGGTGGTGAAAGTTAATATGAAAGATAAGATAATGTTATCATATGACGAATATGCTTACTACCATGCTGTAAGAATACAAGGTGAAACGCTCCCGGGATGGGCAGTCGTTCAGAAAGTAGAGGGGAGATGTCAACCAATCCCCGATGGGCCTGCTCAGGAAATCCATAATGGCCGCGATCATGGTGTAACCATGGTTGCGATCGTACACAGCAGCAGGCGACGCAAATAACGCTGACGCATGCTGTGGACGAATTGTGCTTGGACGCTTGTTTCTATTGTTTAGCCTCCATGCGATGACTGGCTGTCATTTATATCAAGAGGGCATTGCATTCGTCCTTCAGCAGAATTCTTCAAAGCTGCCGAAGTAATGAACGACCAATTTCGGATTTTTCATGGGGACTTTTTCTATACAGGGGACAAAATTTTTGATTGATTGACAGAAATTTTATGTGCAATAACTAATAATGTACTTCCAAAGGAGAAAGGAGGTCATTGCACGTTTGGTGCGGACACGAACTTATATACGTCTCCGGCAAATAAACAAACAAATTAAATTAAGCAATGTACTCGTACATCAAAAGAAGGCAAAGATAATGAAAAATATTACTAGTATAATATTATGAACTTTTTTGATGCTACTACAACTGCCCTTTTATTTTCCTTTACGAATCTCCATTTAAAATTTGCGCCCTTTGCAGGCGCAGCTCTTATTGGTTGAATTTGAGGTCCGCCCACATTCTGCGGAGCGTTACACCTTGTATAGTACGTAACACTCAGAACATTTAATTTTAAATAAGAGTGCATTAATAATTGTAACTAGCATAATATTGAAATTTGTTTAATAAGTGATAATAACAAACTCATAAAATGTAGACGTATTTTTGAAAAAACTAATTTTGATTTCATAAAAACTATAAATTTTGCCTTTATTTGTATAAATAATTTGATCGTATACAAATAAAAAGGTTTTTAACAAATCTGCAAGGTGAAATTAAGTGAAGAGATAATTATGAAATGATACAAGCATACAATCAGTGAAGAGATTGTGGAATACAGTTTAATTAGTTACAAGTAAGAAGAAGATAATAATATTTGAGTGGATTTGGATTTATTGGCACATACAAGGTGTAGTTGGTATTCATTACTGAAGGGTTGGAGATTCTACTGAGGACTGGAGTCATTTTGCTGGGGTTGTTGACATGGCTTGATTACTACAAGGTAGGAGCTGAGGACAAAGAAAAATTAGTTTGGGTAGTTGGGTACCATCTGTTAGTTGGAACTTACCAGGAAGCTGATAGATTGACGGTCACGTACAGGAGTGCAAAGAGCGAGATTGGATCTGCTGGATCCCAGGGTTTTGACGTTTTGAAGTTGTTTAGTTGGTTGAAGGTGCATCGAGGTTAGGCTGACAATGAGCTTAGTTGTGAACGTCAGGAGCAGTGGTGTTTGATATGAGTAGCGGTGAAGTGAAAGGAAGTCAGGTTTGTCTTAGTTAGTTCTATAAAAGAATAAGGAATACGAAAAACATTTAATTGAGTAAAATAAAATAATAACAGTACTTACTTTAGTGGATTAGTCATTGATTTGTGAATAGAAAGAATATTTGTCAATTTTGATTTGATTATGGTTTGATAGTTGTTAAAAGTCAAACTGACATTTAGTAACAGTCAATAGTTGAAAATTCATGTAAAATTGGAATATCAAATAAAAGATAACTAGATTAACGACCCACGCCCTATTAAGGGTCTCCAATTACATTACATAATATTAAAGTAAATAAATAAAGGATTTAAATGTAGAGTGGTACTAGACCATTAACCATTACATAACATATTGATGTTCACCTAACGTGGTGCTTGCTTGTCTTCACAATATGTATGTAGTACAAGACATTTAAGTTTGGGTGGACAGATAGTGCCCATTAAAACGTCCATCACACATTGAAGTTTTAATTCCTTTTGTTCAACAGCTCTACACGTCTTTCGTTCTTAAGCACACAATATTGATTATTATTACTATTTTTTGCTTTTGATTTATTTCACGGCTTAGATGTTATATCGGTTTTTCTACTAGCAGGAAACAATTTAGTTTATCCCTTTTCACAGTTGAGGGTTTTGGTTAGCTATCTGACCAATTGACATCAACTATTTTTCAACAATAATAATAACAGTTCTGTCCCAATAAAGGAGGAAGCTGCTAATTATTATTTAGTAAAATTTTTGTTATATTTTACATATTTATGCAACCAATATAATTGCAAGGTTTACTATTGTTTTTCGTTACAGTTTGTAACCGCTCGGCAAGTCATAGTTTTTGGAGAGACTTCACAAGAATGTTTGATGGGATTTTCCACTTCAGGTAATATTGAAATTTTTTGTCTCTTTAAATACCGTATCTCTAAAGCTGGCGAAGTTGGGGACGTCTATATAATTTCTCTTTTTTGCTTCCTTTTACAATAAAGGAAGTATTGGATTCACCCCAAAAATTCGAAATTGAGTTTTCAACAGATCTTCACGTTTCAGAGTCCCCTGATCCTAAAAACCATATTTTTTTTCATTGGTGTGCCTATGTGTGTGTGTCTGTGTGTGTGTGTCTGTGTGTCTGTGTGTCTGTGTGTCTGTGAACAGAATATCTCAAAAACGAAAAGAGGTATGAGGTTGAAACTTCATATATAAGTTTTGTGTACTATGTAGATTGGACAGAAAACTTTTGAAGAAAATCGCATAACCGGAAGTAGATGTTTACTCTTGTGATTTTTCAGTTTTTTTTCGATTTTTTCAAAACCGGCTCTAACGATTCTTTTCCAACTTCTCATTTTTATTACATTTTAATGCGTATTGATGTGAGATAGGTGATTTTCCAGTTGAATACTTCTAAAATGGGTTTCTTTTGTTTTTTTTTCTATTTTTTTATTAACTCCTATTTTAAATAGAACACCCGGTATATTATTACATTTTTGAATTCAGCTTACAATTCTAGAGAAAATTTGTCTCTTCACCTAACGCTCTATTTTGTACCGTTTTTTGTAGAATTTGTAATTTTTTTAAATTTTAGACAAATGCTTAAAAATTTAAAATCAAATTTTTGGCCAGTTATAAGATCACTGTAAAAGAAAGTTGTGTGCGTGTATCACACTCGCAAGCTCGGCAGATAACCCGTCCAGCCTCGCCACATAAAATATAACTTTTGCTCCTAACAACATAATATACTATTTTTGTATTCGCTCCCCAAACTGGTTACTTTGGAAACTGTCTAGGATCCTCAAAATGGCCATTTAGAGGCCTTGTACTTAAAGTCGTCATGGCAACATTTTAGCGGACTCAAACATTAGTTGCCATGACGACTTTAAGTACAAGGCCTCTAAATGGCCATTTTGAGGATCCTAGACAGTTTCCAAAGTAACCAGTTTGGGGAGCGAAAAATACATTTTCGCACGGCCTCCTAATATAATGCCGCGTTAATGGTAATTGAAACTTCATATTATAATGTTTGGAGAGCTAATACAAAAAAACGTTGTATGCAACACGTCCTCAAATGGCTTTGAGGACTAGTTACATAAACTACTATTTTCGACGACTGAGTATATTATTAATGTAAAATATCATATTTCATTTATTGCAAATATTAATTGACAATCAAGTTAACATTACTCGTACAGTCTATTAGACATGTGACGCGATTATTTCGACAAATGACGGGCATTGTCAAGGAAACATTCGGACGTGGCTACCTATTTTGTTCACGCGGAAACCCAAAACGCTCGGCGAGCGGCAAAGTGATGAAAACGCACGCTCAGCGGCAAACGTCAACTTTCTGTTGTCAAATGACAGTGAGAAAAATCTACTTTCGATGTCAGTCGTCGACCAAATACTTACCCATATCGTACGTCCCAAATTGGCCAACAAATTTCATACTCGTATAAGCATAGTTTCAATTCTCAACCTTTACGGAGATACTATTGGAAGGGGGGAGGGGGGGTTTAAAATGAGGTTTATATCATTTCGCTGTAAATTGGGAAAGGATATTCAAATGAAAATTTGGCAAATGTTTTCTACCAGTAGAAGGCTTATTTATGAAATGGTTTTTAGTTTTTACGTACGGCTTTAAGAGATTAAAATTAGCAACCTGTATAAATGTTTTTAAAAAAATTCGTAAAGAACAAAAATTTGGTTAAAAATGTATTGGAAAACCTTTTTTACTTGAAAAAATTTTAGGTCCTTTTAATTTTTCTTAAAACCAATAGCTTTTTATAAAACAAATACATTATGGGTTGCCCATTTCAACACCATAAAGCCATATAATTTTTTTTTAAATCTTATGTAAGTCTTATATTGGTCGAAAATATCTCCTTGGCAAGTGTCTCATTAAATTTAGTACTAGTATCGATAGATTTTCTATATTTATTTACCAAAAAATATATACACTCTTAATTTAAAGAATTTTTATGTTTGAGGTATAGATTTATCTATTTTATAAATATTTTTCTATTGTGTCTTTTTGTTAGTATTTTTGTTATTTAAATTACTAAAAATATAAATAGTATAGACATTCTTTGTATTTCTTTGTCATTTTTGTAAAATGCTCCATCAGTCATCAACGACTTTTTATTTTGTAATAATAAAGCTGAGAGATAGAGTAACAAGGTCAACACATCACCATGACACACGCCTCACACAATGGTTGCTGCGCAAGCACAAAAGGCGCGCTCCAACTTTGTATCCCAAATCCGAGGCAAGTTGAGCATTGTACCGCCAGATGCAAGCGCATAAAGCACCAGCCTCTACGCCACAAGGTAAAATAAGGTTATCGATAATACATACACACATCCCTACAATAATAAAGCTTATGCTAATATTATGCATACAATAGTATTCAGGGGTACTTGAGAAACAACTAATGTGCTAAGGGATGCGTCAATAAAGATGGTTGAGAACCGCTGTTCTAAAGTTAACGGTTTTGGAGATAATAACGATTTTATTCAAAAAAGACTCAACGTTACCTAAAAATTATGATTTTTGTAAATTACTTTACGAGTGAGAAATGGCAATTTAAACACTTGAATGCGAACACAATAAACAACGAGGTTTGAAAAGAAACATTTAACTGTTATTGACCCAAGAGATAAGAATCACGAAAGAACGAAAAATTACCTATAGAATCAAATGAATTAGATTAAAAACAAAACGAATACTAAAAAACAATTCTAAACCTAATTACCTATATGAAATTTCTAATAGTTGCTGATACGATTGAACCTAGGAAGAATCTAAAGTAGCAGTTTTGCTGGGGTGAATTCGAAATATATTCCTATTATTTAAGAAAAAGGCAAATAGCAAGATACATTATAAGCACCCGCAAAGTTTGCGACTATTATATAAAACGTATTATATTTTCATTGATATAATTGACGGCTAAGTTATATTTAGACATTATTATAAAATTAGTGCAACCCGGAGAAATTATTACAAAACCCGGAGCCCGGAGACGCGGTGTAGAAAACCTGAGACTCCGAGTGAAACCCTGAGAGGTGGTCACCCTAGTTGTGAGCAATATTATTTTGTCGGTTATAACACGTTAGTAAAATTGAGAGGATTCTCGTCTGCATGTCAGCTTCTGCTTCTTTGGCCTGCAAAATAGTATAAAACGGATTAGGGCACATGTCTGTCCAAATAGTGGAAGTTGTCAGATCAGCAATAAAATATTAAAGAAGAATCTCTACACTATTAATATTCCTACTTACCCCATAATAAGCCAACCATAGATTTTAGATTCGTGATCTTTGTTGCAAGATCTTATAGAAAAACATACCTGTTCAGAGTGATTTTGGATTTCTTTAATGTGTTCATTGCTTTTCGACCCGGAACATTTTTACAAATTTATATTTTTTATCGCAACCACCCAATCAATCGCAATCGCCCCAAAATTATATGAAGGGTTTCCGAAAATTTAATAGCTATTGTGAAGACAGTAATCGCTTTGGTTGTCGAGAACGACATAACTTATCAGAATGATGTTTGCTCCCTTTTGTGTGGAATATCAATGCAAAGAACTGAAAAACTTTTGGGCAGTAAAAGACATTAAGCGATCACCTAACTATGCTGTCAGATTGATGCAGTAACAACACCCATGGACTGTTGAGCCTGAGGTCACGAGTTCGACTCTCGGTCGGAACAAATTGTTTCTTTAATTATCGAAAAATGCGGATGTATGTGTATATCTCTTATTACCTTTAAATTTGAAATGCCACATTAACGTCACTGTCTGCTAACAATTATAATAAATTGCCGAAACGATTTTAAACCGATTTCCTCCATCTGGGTTTGCAATTATTGGTTCTGGCCTCCTTTGCAAATTCTCTTTAGCCCAAGTCATCTAATATCGTGATCACGTATATAATATAATATGATAATGGCGATACCATACTGAAACCAACTTACCAAGACCAGAAGACTGGAAGAGCATTAAACCTTTACAAAATAAATAAAAATAATTCTTAAGAGAATAGTTTATTACAAAAAAAAAATACATCTGAATTACCTACGCCGTGAAATAATTATACAAAACAATAAATACACCCATTGTACCATCAAAGAGGATTTCATATAACAACAAACTTATCGATTGCGGAAGTACAAAGCCTTACATAGAAAGTATGCCCATGACTTGGCTCAGCCTTATGTCGATCTAGAAGCGTCAAACGCGTAGCTGTGCAGAGATGACTTATTACCTATTACCTTTATGTTAGCTATACAGGTTATACAAGTTTCATTATTGGATTGATTGGTGATAGATACAGCCATACTCTTTGACATATTCGATGCTTTATGATTGTTTTGTTGCTCCATATGGGTTATTCATGTCTAAGCTACTATCAGGTTACAGAAAACATGAAGTTCACTTCAACAAAGCCCTGCAGAACCATAGGTGTATGGGAGCTGGAGTTAATGATGCCGCTAAACACCATACAAAATGGATGCTTCCGCTAGTAACTAAAGAAGTAAATGTGTAAGTTGGGAGAGTTCGGGTACTAGGATATAAAAGAATGAGTAAGTGCTAGGACAGGTGCCCCCTTACGTCAAGCAAGGGCTGTCCCGGGTCTGTCGTTCTTCCAGAACCCAGACGGTTTTGGTATTATTGTTCATGGGTTAGCAATAAACAGAACGAGTGTATATCAAGTTTTTATTTATTTATTCAGCATTTTACAATATAGCATGTATCCAGAACGAGCAATTAGCTGATTGAAGGGATTATTTCATTGATATCTAAATCACTAATATCTTTTGTAAGTGTTTGTGGAACAATTCCAGTAGTTGATATTGTTTTTAATTTCTGTTGGTTGGTATTTATTAATTTTAGCAGCATATGTGGATTCTAAATTGTTATTCAGGGGTACAGCGATGTCTACATTAATGACTTCCTTATCTAATTTATCATGGGTTCCTGTATCAGGTGTATTAGCTTTTATAGTACTATCTGTTCTTATTTATCGATCCCAATATAATTTATGCCTTTCATTTTCTAGTACATCGACATGTTCATATTTATACTATGCCCTGTATAGAAGATCAAGATTTTTCTGATTGATATATTATTTTTATTACATTAGTGTGTCGTTGGTTTTAATATGTACCGGCTAGTGTGGTATTATTATTATTATTATTAGTTAAGTCAATTATGGAAACCAAAAAAACAATAATTAAATAAATGTAAATGGAGGGGCAATATCCGTCACAATTCAATCTTTAATTTAGTTTGAGATCGTTTTCATCGTCTGGTACAGTTATGTTCGTCTGATAATAGCTTTTATTCGTAACTAATTAACTTAATTGGATAATATTATCAACTGCAGCTATTAATTTCAAGTTAAAAGAAATTTGCAATTCGCTTTTCTGAGATTTTCTTTAGTCTAGATTAATTACGCACAATAGCAGTTTGTGAGTCGATATTAGCTGACATTCGCCCATCAGGTCAGGCTATCAGTTAAGGAACACGTTCATATAAACATATTTTGTTACTTATACATAACCCAAACATATTTTTTTAGAAACTTGTAATTTTTAACAACTCTGTAATATGACAAAAACAATTATTGGAAGCGTCTGTTTTTGTGTCGTCTAATTTTCTTAGAACTTGGACATTACTTTTTCGATTTTCTAGCTACATCGATAAGTTATTGTAGTAGGAATAGAAAGCTTCCTCATTATAAGTCTCTTAAAGGAAATGTTTGAAACACGTTTAAACGTTCAGTAATCTTTTGTACGGCAATAAAATTTTTATGTTGGTGAATGTATGCATAAAATTAACTCAACTGAAAGGCTCCTAGGTTGAGCGCCAATTAACACAATCTATACTTTAATACTCGACTTCTTGAGGTTGACGCGTCAATCCAAACACTGAAGCTGAGAGGTGTGGTTTAATTTTCATCTAGAAGTATTTATATATACGTACAGCAATTACAAGATAAATGATTAAGTGCGTAATGACGTGCGAGTTGGCGGGCGTGGTCGTTTTTCGTTGGCAAGGGCTCGAGCAGGCACTCGATCAAGATGTAGGGCCTAAAGAGAGTAAAACTTGCTGGGCTGGGCTTTCTCAGCCTACGCAGGGTTTGTGGCGGGAATGAACAACGATTCGGCTGTGGAGCTGGAGAACAACGGAGCGGCCTCCTGGAGGATGCGTACTATCTGGACGTTGAGATTTGACATAGACGGGGTAGTTGAGGAGGCGAAGAACTTGGTGAGGAATTAGCTTCAGAGCGACCAGAGGTTCGACTGCCGAGAGTGCTGCAGGTGCGTAATGCCCCGAAAACGAAAAGTTCGGCCTGGATAGGAGTATGCGGTAGGCAAAGCTTTGTATGACTGTAGGTTTCGTTTAAACGAAACCTACAGTCATACATCACTTAGCGCTGGCAACTGTTAATAATCCGATGGGGAACCTGGTATGTATCGAAATGAGAGAAGTAATCAGAGATACTAGAATAGTTCATGCAGATAGTTGAAATAGCTTCAAAGAGAATGGATTACTGATTGTTAAGGCAAAAAGTAAATCGGGCGATACCATGATGACATGAATCAAACAAATTTTATGCAGTGACTAGAAAAGCAGCTTATACCTAATTTGCCTCCAAATGACATAAATATAACGGAGAATGCCCTATATTTACACCATTGAATCCCTATTGCTTACTGTCAATACACGCTCTTCAGATGAAGACAGTGATGCATTTTTGGAAAGTGTTACTGACAGTGAATTATAACCATGTACACTTTTTAAAATAAATTAAGTTCTCTATTTACTTAAGTGTCTGTTAATATGCTATCACTATTACAAAAAATCATAATCAAATTGTTACCTAATAAGTATAATTTTGATATTATGTATTTATTAGGTTAATTTAAATAGCTTTTTTTATTACTTGTAATACTTCTGATAATGAACCATTACTGAAATAGGCCAAAAATGATAATAATAAATTTTTTTAAATATTTACTATTCAAATTTCCACTTAAAGTTTATAATTTTGACTGCACCACTAAAAATTATCTCAGCTCCCTACACTCCCATTTTCAATTTTGTAAACTTGTCAGAGCTGTACTTGACTAGATAGTCAAGATGGTGTTTTATGCGGATACCTGAATGTCTATCTGCCCTGTAGCTGGTAGCGTTTTCTGATTATGAATGTGTTACCGTAACAAATTTAGCCGTTGTCAGTTATGGACAGCAGAAAGAAATACAACGGTTGCTACTTACATTATTGTATGATATTGTTATAGAAACAATAATTTATTGATTAAGTACGTTGTCACTTATAAGTCTGTTAGCTTCTTTTGTAATAAAACATGTAATCACGTAAAAGTGTATATTCGCAAAAGACAGCGTTGCGTAATTCGACGGTTTATATGTATTTCGACGAGCCGGTGGTCTTAACGACTCGTTTCTTTCCGTCAGCTGCCGTTTGCATGTAGACAGAGAGGTTTGTATTTCGGGGAGTCAAGATTTTAAAATTTGTATCAATTCGTTATTCTGCTTAAAATGTAGACATCGTGCCGCTGCATTAACGGTCGATGCCGGCCGTGAGCGGAAAGCGGTCGAATTAAGTTCATGTCAAAATATTATTTAACAGCATTTTTTATCCCTAAATCAATTCTTTAGCGATTTATTTTAAAATTATATAAGCTGTCTTATTATAAATTAATTTCTGACATTTCTTATCAAATGTTTTAGATGGTACCAAAATTATTAAACGTTGAACTATAATACTTGGCAATTCTATGAGTTAGAGAAAGTTATTTACACAAGAGCAACCGAAATAAAAAATACAACATGGTACGGTATAAAACTGTTTTTACGACACCCCGGGGTACAAGGGTACCACAAGACTTATCACGTCCTGGAAATGTCACCACTTGCCCTGGAAATGTCACCACTTGCCCTGAAATTCTCGAGAAAACACTAATAGCCTCGGCTGAATACGCTCAGGGAGGCGGGCGTGGTTTCACGAACGAGACGCCGCGCCGTAGAGACAAGCTTGATGACATATACAGGGTGTTGAAAAATAAGAGGACGCCACGGGTTTCAGAAGGAAACCCACGTCTGACAGAAACCCGAAAGCCAAACGGGGTTGGAAGGTTTTGAACTTTGGGGCTCCCCGGAGACGGCAGCTGGAGCGCTCGAACCTACCTTGACGCTCACAAAACTCGTCCAGGATCTGCTTTACATCAATCATACATTAGTCGCCAATCGGGCGACTACACTACTATTGCTTAAGCTGAAACACCACATTTGACAAAAAGAAAACACAGCAGGACTGTGAGTCTACTGTTCTGTAAACATCTCAAAAGGGGAGAATCTACATTTATCTGTACAAGCTTTAATCGTTAAATGGGGTTAGTGAACAGCATTACACAGCTGATTTTCAAACACTTCTCAAGTAGCAAAGCGCGCTGACAATTTTACAATGGACAAATTACGCAAAAGCCCACCAGAAGGGTAACGCTCATTCGCGTAATTACAGCGCAATGTTCAGACCACCCTGAAGCAAACAGTGAGTTCATAAGTCACACTAGTTGCAAGCGATCCAGTTCCACGTCGCCACTGGTGCTCGGTACCGCACTGTTAGAAATGCGATGCGCATAATAAAACAGGGTTTGCAGCTCACATGGCGCGCACTGACTAAACCGCCACGAGGTATTTCAACATGCGGGGACTTGCAGATTCGATTACGGTACGCACAACTTAAAATGCTAATGTTCACAGTACCTGATTAGCTTCTCCTGGGATTAATCGGCTCCAAGAGCACCAACTGGTCAACGGGAGAGCTTCCAAAGCTGCTACACAGGGGAAAAAGGGGCTCGAAGCGTGATAGCGATGTCCAGCAGAATCCTCTCTAGGATTAAAGATGCAACCGGGGGTTACGACAGGATACGCCAAATTACAGGTGGAATTGACCAGGGATTAAACCGCCCTCCATATGAATATCCGCAACGGCGGTTATATGGGCCCTACGGCCCGTTTAACAACAAACGGAGGAACGCCTGGTTTCGACGGGATCCGCACAAAAACTCTCACATCAAGGCCTTACGATCAACTCGCACGACGTCCGGGAGACCAATCTATGAAAACCACCCTCGCAAGCGCCACGCGGACGTCAACCCCGCAGGGAAGACGTCGCGGACCGCAAAAACTGACTCTTGCCTTCGGAAGTCGGATGCCAACTGCCTTTTAAAACCGAGCCAGACAGCCTCTAAAATGCAGTCAGAAAGCGCGATCGATAATGTAGTAGAGCAGGAGAGCTGTGGCTTGCTTTCTAGCACCCATGGCCGTTGTCTCAATTCTGGCCCAGAACGAAAGCCTTCTTCAGCAAATTCACGACTGCTGCGAAGCGATAAATGAACACGTGTGCGGCGAGAATTCAGACCGAAGCGATAACACAGCTGCGTACGCTATGAAGCCAATGTCTGCATAAAATTCGATATACTTAACTTCAAGCAGAATAATAGGAAAAACCTGTATATAAGTGGGGTCGCAATTTAGAAAATACGCTAATAGCCGTACTTTCGTTCAAACTAAAAGTGTCCTGACAAACAATTACTTTGGTAACTAGGCAACCAGTAGAATAGTACATATACTATCTTGTTCTCTCCTGGTAAAATATATATTTATTACTGTCTACCACACTGATGCTCTATGTTTACTACAATTTTAGGCAACCGGTATACTGCAGCAGCAAACGATGAATTTATACATAAATATGAATAAGTTAAGATGAATTTAGATATAGTTGAATTCAATCATTAATTGTCTTATCGCGTGAAATAACTATCTACATATATTTTTTTCGAAAAATTGTCGGTACACGTCGACAGTAAGTTGTTCGCAGGAATGTGTAATAAATAATACTGATTGCAAACTAATTAATCCTTCACGCTCCTCCCTTCTATAAACATCACATAAAAATGAATTAGAATTAGAGGAAAATAATTGTGCTGAATCACTCAATCGCATGCAATTCGATTTGAATACTTACTTAACCTCGTATCTATTAGGTCTATGTATTTAAAAGTTTATTTTAGAAGTCAATTATTCGAAGATTTGGAATCATGCAAATCCTCTCCGTGATGAAGATTATTTAATTGTCTCCCATGATTCTGTGCCAGTCTCTGGTCTATACGGGGCCTAGAGAATACAAAATACAAACTGAAAACCTTTCTTGGTCTTTGCGTAGTTCTTCTTTACTTTATTGTTGAAAGTATGACTGTTGTCCTAGTTAAAGCTTTTTATTAACCCGAAAATAAGGTATCCTTCTGACTACCGTTTTAGATTTTTAAACTATACGTTAAGCGTACTATAGAATTGTTTACATGTTGGAAATGTTTTTGGTTAAATGTCTAAATAAAGGCCATTTTTGTAGAGCACGACTTAAGTTACGAGGATAGGATCACCAACATTTGAAGTATATGCTGAAATCACGAGCATAGAAGTAGTAAGGCACTATCAGGTCGTGAATGTCAGCTGATATGGTCTCAGATTATATCTAATGTGAACACGGTTTTCTCAGAACCGTGAACTAAAAATTTTGTTCGATAAAAAGTAAAGATTAAGTGCTGCGTCTATTATAAAATCAATAACTGTAGCTAATAACATTATGAAATCGATTTATTTAAATTAGAAACAAGTTTTTAACCAAAGTGATCAAGCAATGGGTTGTATGAAAAAATTATCATTATTAAAACATTTTGAAGTTTAAAATAGAGGTCACATATGTAAAAAATAAACATTCGTATCTTGCTTATTGCGATTTTTCGAAAATTCGAGATTTTGGAAAACACTCTTCACGTGAATTCGATTACTTTATCATATAAAGGAGAACGATCCAAACGTGTGTGTCCGTCACGACAATTGCAGACGCGATGTCCCCCATTTGCGTTTGCATTCATTTCGCCGTCGCCTCGATTTCGTGACCGGGGCGGAGCCCCGAGCGCCCCTTGGAGAGGGGCAGAGCCCCAAGAGCCCCCTCGGAGAGGGGCACAGCTCCGAGGCCCTCCTCGGAGAGGGGCGGAGCCCCGTGGGCCCCTTGGAGAGGGGCGGAGCCTCGATAGCCCTCTTGGAGATGGGCGGAGCCCCAAGGGCCTTTTGGAGAACACCCCCTTGGAGAGGGCGCAGCCCCGTGAGCCCCCTTGGAGAGGAGCGAATTCCCGAGGGCCCCCTTAAAGAGGGACGGAGCCCCGTGAGCCCGAGAGGCGGATCGCCGAGAGCCCCTTACAGAGGGGCGAAGCTCCGAGGGCCCCCTTGGAGAGGGGCGAGACCCCGATGGACCCTTTGAGAGAGCGGAGCCCCAAAGTCTTTCTTGGAGAGGGGCCGAGCCCCGGAGGCCCTCTTAGAGAAGGGCGGATCCCCGGGGGCCCCTTTGGAAAGGGGCAGAGCTCCTACGGCCCCATTGGAAAGGGGCGAAGCCTGAGAGTCCCCTTGCAGAGAGGCGGAGCCCCGTGAACCCCATTGGATAGGAGCGGAGCCCGGATGGCCCCTTAAAGAAGGACGAAGCCCCAAGGGCCCCCTTGGAGAGGGACGAAGCCCCATGAGCCCCCTTGGAGAGGGGCGGATTCCCGAGGGCTTCTTTAGAGAGAGACGGAACCCCGTGAGCCCCCTTAGAGAGGGGCGGATCCTCGTGGGCCCCATTTTAAGCAATTATTCTCTCTTCAAATGATAACAGATCTCCTTTAGATGGTTAACGCGAATTAAAACTTGCACGGGTGTTTATCTACAAATAACTCCCGTTTTATCAAAAAACTGTTTTAAAACGGTGATACTGAAACTAACAATAATGGTTTTCAGTTGAAAACGTTTGTTACTAAAGAATGACTACAAATACCTGTGTAAACTGCAGGAGTCGTCTGTACCGCATTCACTCCATTTGTTATATTGTGACAGGATTTTCATGTGCATTTTTTTAACGGTGTCAGTGACATTTAGTAACAAAATATTACTAAAGTCAAAATTATTGCTTGGTTAACATTTATTTTGCATTCGTACTTTGTTACGATACTTTTGGAGTGTCCCCCGTAGTATTGAACTTCTGCTAGCTGAATTTCTAAACTTGAATATTTATGGTTGGCTTTTGTCAAGGTTTGCATGCTTTAAACTAGGTATAATTAGCTGTATCTTATTTTTAAGTACTCTCTTATAATTATCATGCAGTTTCGTAAGCAACCCCTCGTTTAATTACTCATATTTTGCAAATTAGGTTTATTCTTGCTATATTTCTACAAATATTTGGGTATGGCCGCTAGGCAACCGGTGATACCAATTGTTTTTAACTATTCCATTTGTTGCTAGAGCAATGTTATCTTTTCCTGCAGTCAAACTTGCCTGACTGGTTTTTTGGGCGTCTTCTGGCCCAAATTTTTGTTATCAGATGACCTGTGGGCTGGGTTTTTGAATTTTTCGGCTTTCTTTCCAAGCTAAACCGTCGTGCTAGTAGGTGTTTCTCTGCAGCTAAGTGCTTCATAGCCCTTTGGTAGGGCTCGCCTCTTCGAATAGATTGTTTGAGGGATCTGGAAGCATTTCTGCGTTATCGTGGATGTTCGTAATGATTAGTTAGCTACTTACTTGCATCCCTTCGCTTTGGCGGATCTCCTGGAAACAACTTTAGCACGCTTCTTTCGGCTCGACCCCCAGCTTGAGGTAAGATTAGGCCAGTTTCTTCTTAATCGGGAATACATTTGGGTTCTGTGCGTTTTTAGCCAAATTCCCGGCGGGAGTTAAAACACTCCCCATCTGCTTGAAATCCTTCCTGTCTGGAGTAGACCTACCCCGTTCGACTGCACCCTGATGGAATCCAGTTCGATGCACTGGGCCCCTAAGATAGTCGCATCGCCTGTGAATTTTGCAACTCTCGTGGGCAACGCTGAAGATTGCGCAACTGCTTTACACTCACCTGCAAGTCATCTTGCAACCTCCATAGCTGGCACTGCACCCCGCAGCTGCAGCCGTCATCGTTGCTTCTCTCTTGCTACGTCCAACCCCAGGGGAGCGAACGGAGAGATTAGGTTCTGGTGAACTTTCCTGCAGGCAAGACGTTATTGTAGATAATATGCATTGCGCCTGTTGTAACTTATAATTGAATCATACTGTTTCATGCCGTTAGCACTCCGGGCATGTGTGATTTTATTCAGCATCGGATTGTACGATAGTAGGCTTCGTGCATCGTTAGTGTAGTAATATTTGAAATTGTTATTTTTGTTCGGGCCGCCGCGCAATGACATGCGGATACCCTCTGCTACTTGCTAAATTGAGGTCATAAGGTTTACCTGTGTATTGCTCCGTTTGTGCCTTCGGGTCTCCTAACCTTATTGACCTGTGTTATCTGAAAAATTTATAGAGTAGAACTTGTAGCTTTGAGCTTCACTTGTGTCCTTTCTGGACGTCGCTTTTACTCACCCGCTTACACAACACAGTTCGGACGCCTTAAAGCCTCGCGATTTTCATCACCAAACAGTAATTAATATTTTCATGTCAAACCTTCGGCGTGAAGATAGGCACACTTCAGTAGCAGTGTCTCGTGAGCACACTTCGGGAGCATTGTGATTATTGCAGATCTCCGTTAGCCGAGTAAGGGGCAAATCCAAGCCTTTGCTTTCTTTAGCATATAAATATACATACGTACACTTAATGCATTTTTAATATGGACACCGTCGTTCATGTGTGGCCACGCAAACGCACGCTGATTCCGCCCTTTAGAAAATTTTGAATATAGATATAGCGTCATTTAGCTAACCTTCGGGGTTGAAACGTTAGCCAAGGTGGTCTTGTATTGCTCCGAGCCGGTATACGCGAAATTTTAAACTCGCTCCGCGACTCGCGCTTAATCATTTTAAAATTATTTTAATTGTCTCCGCGACGCCCTGCTATATCCTGCCTCACAGGGATTAATTTATTTTCTTTTTAATTTAATACTCGCTACGCTCCGTTTTAACCGCACAATGTTTTAATGTGTTAGCCCATTCTCAGGTCATAGTCATTGCTGCTCGTGGGCTACTATTTGCTCGATACTTATATTTAAATTTGTATTTATATTTATTATTGCATGTCGCATACTGTGTGTTCTTTGGTGTTGCTAGAAATATTGCCTGCTGTGATTTATATATATACTTGTGTTAGCCTTGCACTATAGTACGCACCAAACTATTTGAAATAAAGCTGTGATCTATTCATTGGTTGTTGGTTTGTTTGTTTTTGACTTGCTGGTTTTTATCCTCGACCTTGTGTAAGGTCCGGCACGAGGAATTGGATCTGAGTCTAGGACCTGGCGCCCACTCCTTTTTTTTTGTATTCTCTTTCAGCTTAGCTGGAACCCTGCGACCCTCGCGGCGAGCTAGCCCAATTAGGCCGATAGTTACCAGCCGGCAAAATAACTAGTATAACTTTCGCCAAAAGGTAAGGCCGACCGTCTATCTTCCCTGACAACTTACTTAATTTTTGTGTATAAAATAACACAAGTGTACATCAATGATGACACAATAATTATTTTGCTTAGGCCGTGTTCAGTAACTGAGCTACTTTAGATAATTTATAAAATGTCAATGTCTTATTTTGACATTAGTAACTTTTTGTAACTAAATATGCGTACACTGCTAAAAATATTTAATAGGACATTGAAACGACTCTTAATGGTGGATTTTAAAACAACCAATCAGAAACAGGACCAAAACTGACCACACTGTCATTAATATAGACACTGTACTGTGTACCTGTCAACACGTTAGTTCGTGGTGTTAGTCCAGTCACTAAGTCATTTTTGCTTGAAAGTGAAGGGAAATTTGAATTTTTTTTTTAAGGTATTGGTGATATCCAGCAAAGCGTAACTTCAAGTTGTCGACCAAAATTTCCTATGTGCTATTTCCGCTATCTTGATAAATGAGTGCGTTTAATTTTTTTGTGATAAATCGGTTCCCGTTAACACTACATGAAAATAATGTGGACATCTTTGTAATAATTTTGAATGTTCTACAATTTATGTTCTATTACTTTTTCGCGTAGGAGCGATATTTGTCGAGATATCGAACGCGAAAGAAGAGCGTGAAAGGGTCGAGATTTTTTTTTCGAGCGTCTGGGCTTGTGTAGCATTTCTCTTTTTATTTAGCGAAAAAGTAGCCATTATCAAACTTGTAGAGGTTGAAAATAGCTTCAATTTGACCTATTATAAATTGATATTCGACTAAAATTACGACTTGTAGAGTGGGCCAAAGTTGTCAAGTTGGCGCGTAATTTTTATTTCATGTATCGTACTATTACGTAGATGACATAACAAACTTCATTGCATTATTGGAATCATTATATTTCACCAAGTAGATAGTATACAGCATTATATAATTGTATATAGATAATAATAATAATATTAATAATAATAATAATAAAGGTCTTTATTAAATTATTACAAAATTACACAGAAAAAATATTGACTAAAACGTAATATTGTTTTGGGCGAAGTTCAACTTGATTGAAAAACAGATCTATCCGCTGTTCTTCCACGCTTTGGCTCCAGGCGAAATATTACGCACAAAACAGCTATGGCGGTGTTTAGTGATATAGCAATTTACTAAGTCTGTTATTTATACCCTAATAATTAATTCATTGATGTTTATTCATAAAATTTTTAAAAATAGCTTTTTTAAATTTTGACGTACAATCGCCTGTTACTACATTGGTAACGAATTATAGCATTTAGTGATTCTGTAAGAAAACGATCGCTTGAAAAATTTTGACTTATGTTGAGGTGGAGTCAGCGTTCCTTTAAATCTTATATTTAAAGTATGTACGTCGGTTCTAAACTTTATGTTGTTGTTTAAGTAACTCGGTGATTTACTCAAAATGATCTTGTGGAAAAGACATGCAGAATGAAAGAAGCGCCTTTCCTTCATATTAAGCCAGTTTGAATATTTCAGGTTATAAGGAATTCTTTCATATTTTCGTATTCCAAATATGAGGGTAAACATAATTTCTGAATTTTCTGAATTCAAATATTAAAGCTACTTAAATGTGAATCATAAACGTCACAATAATCAAAACAGGGCAAGATTAATGCATTACACAAAACGGTTTTCACATTTACACTTAAAAATTGTCGATTTTGATAAATAAGTTTCAATTAACTCTATGATTTTTGCAGACATTTGAAATATGTTTAGTAAATTTAAAATCATTTTCAAGATAAAGACCCAAGTTTTTGACATCATTAGAAACTGGGATTCTATCCTAGCCTATGTCGTCTATGGCGGGGCACTTTAAGTAATGGTTCGTCTATTTTTTCGGCACAAAATAAGCACTTATTTTTAAAATCAAATAAAGGTTCACACTTCGGTTGTTTTTCGGGTTCTTCTGTTGCAGATTGACTTCGTCGGGAAGCGATCGAGGCTAGTCTTTCATTGCAATAGTTCTTGTAGCATGCTCTATGCACACTTACATTATCCACTCTTTCCAACATAGACCTATGTTCCTCGTGTCCCCTCTTCACGCTCGCCGTTAAAAGGGTTTTCACAGCTTTCACTTTGGCCACGTAAACGTCTCTGATCAAATGTGTTTTACATATGAAACAATCACCCATTGTTATCTCACGAAATAACACGTTTACAAAAAAATTATTTTTAAATCGATCTTCTATAGCAGAAACGTCAAAAATAACATATTACGTACTGGCTACTTGAAATTTAACGATTCTCATAATGCAATGAAGTTTATTATGCCATTTATGTAGTAGTACGATACATGAAATAAAAATTAAGCGCCGACTTGACAACTTTGGCCCGCTCTACAAGTCGTAATTTTAGTCGCATATCAATTTATAATAGGTCAAATTGAAGCTATTTGCAACCTCTACAGCGCACTCATTTATCAAGATGGCCTTATTTTTGGACTTAGTGACTGGACTATGTGTATTTTTGTGATATTTGTGTGGTGTATTTCCTGTGATCTGCTGTCATCCATGTTGTCTCGAGATGGTAACTATTGTTCCTTTTTCACCTTCTGTTGGTATGAATCCGGTGACACCAATAACTCGGCAGAAGCCATGAGATTAAGAATCGAAAAATCGATGTAAGATCGAAAATCGAACTGATCTAGAAAATTGGCGAGGTTTTTCAAATTTGGCATCTCGAGGCACATACGATGACGTGCTGATCGTATGGGACTTTTTTGACGTGTTTTTTTTTAGGTCATGTCGACAATTAGTAGTGCGATGGCTCTTCTTGGAGCCTTTCGACGGTTAGGTGAAAGCAGTGAGCTTCCACCTCACCACGTGAACGTTCCTCTTGGTTTAGAGGACGGGTATTTCCCTATTTCTTCCTCCACAAAAGAACCCCCTGCTTCCTGTCATGCGAAATGTTGTGTTTTCTGAGATTGTGTAGCAAGTGTGTAACAGAACGGAATGGCCCTACGTAATAGGCCTAAAAATGGTGGTAAATTGAATAGGATAGACCGCGCAATAGCGCGCGCAGCCCCGTTTATTTAAAATAAAGGTAGATTTAAATTTCATACAACTTCTGTAACTCATCCATTATAGTTTTATTTTTGAAAAACAATTTGTTTACACACATCACTACTACTTGCTATTTAGTCCAGCTTCATTGGTAAAAAAGGAGGATTTTCCGGAAAAGCTAAATTTTAGCATGCACTTACTTTAAAGACTTCTACATAAGATGTCAACAGTCTCTATTAATAAGTTATGTGCCTACAGTTTGACAGCGAACGAAAGCGTTAAAAATTATTTTTCCATAAAATCAACATTACTATCAGAGTTACTGCAAAAACATCACCTATATACCAATATTGACTTTGGAAAATTCTTCCTACCAAATGTATGTGAAGGTTTTTTTATAAATGCAACCATTTCTGCGTAATCGGGCTTTGAAGCGTATACAACAAAAAAATACTTTAAACATTCTCCACATGATCTGACGTTTTTATTATTGAAACAGAGCTCCAACAGTTATGTATCAACACAACTGTAGTTGGAAGACGTAGGTTTTCTTATGATTCCAATACTTCGCACGTCTGTTGATAAAGATTTTTTTTAAACCAAGCAAAGGAAAGGTTTAACTTTAAAATTTAATCTTCTCGAAGTTTCAAAGAACAAATTTCAATATTTTATTTTTGCATGCATTTCCTGGGCGTGACAAAGCGTCTGCTCTTTTTAATAAAAGCAAAGGAGCAACTTTAAAACTACTGAAAAACGAATTGCAAGTCCCAACTGATATTTTCAAGTGACATGACGCTTCTAATAAATGAATTTCTTCCAATGAAATACAATTTTCCTAGCCATGTATGGCGCTCCAATTAAAACACTAAGGACCATCGCTAGAAAATCTGTAGAAAAAAACACAACATTTGAGCTTTTGCCACTTATAGCTAGTGCAGCTAAAGAAAAGGTACGTGTTTCAATTTCCCCAACTGGAGGCGGGCTGATGTAGGGGCCTTGTGCCCCTCATGAGCCAATAGGAATTTCGGGGTGGGTTAAAGAAAGGAGGGGTGTTAACGGAAGAATTAGGAAAGGTGGGAAAATAGTGCTCCGGCATTCGCCTCAGACACGGGGAAAACCACCTAAAAACCCGAATCAAAGCAGGCGGCTGTGAGAATCGAACCCACGGTCTCCCAAATGCTAATCAGATGCGTTACCGCAAATCCATAGAGCTCGGTGCAGATAAAAAGTATTCATTACGAGTTTATTATTAAGGACAAAAGTGGTTAAGTAATGAATTAAATCTCGAAAACTGGAGATGGACATTAATAACAATCTATTGGAGCCTAAAGAACATTGTAACTTCCTGCTCTGAATTGTCTTTTGAACATTTTTTTTACAATTTTGAAATTTTTCAAAAAGTTGTTAACCAATGTGTGGCTATCGATAATTCATTCTGCCAATTTGCAGTAATTGTCACGGAGAATCTTGTCTGAATGTTGTACGAAGGCAGCACCTATAATTTCTGCAAACTACTAGATCAACTGCACCATGGAAATCAAACTGGCCATTAAACAAAAGTTTGTCGTCTTTTTGCCTTTGTCGCTTTATTATATGCGTGTATGATATGTATATGTAAAAGGTTACATAACGCACTTGCATCACGGTCAATAGTTTAGAGCAGGGGTCGGCAACCTGCGGCCCGCGGGCCGCATGCGGCCCTTTGCAACTTTTTGCGCGGCCCGCCAAAGCACCAATATAACTTTAGGAAAAAATCAACAAACTTAGAGCGTAAGCGTGCCGAAATGTGGCCGGTGACAAAAATGCGCGACAAACAGAAGCATAGTGGGAAACCTATTTTACTGCGCAAGTTTAATCCCCACTCCCCAGCGAATACGACGTCTCGCTTAGCAAGTGTAGCATTCTTTCTAGTGATGGGCATAATCGGATGATTTCAATAATCGGAATGTTCCATTTCGGAATGTTTATAAAATCGGAATATCATCCGATTATTTTACATTCCGTAAATGCAAGCAAGGGAAAACGAGCGAAATAACAACAAGCGGAAGGAAGATGAAGTGCGTGCAAATTTACGATGAGAGCACTCGCCGTCGCACCGTAAGCCCTTATCTGCGTTGGCATCTATTGTTTGAGTTTGTAGGACGGTCAGTAATAGCTATTTACGTTATTAGACCGGTAGCAACATTTTTATGGTCGCGCCAATACTTTACAGGTCGAACCGTAGGGCGAGACCTGTATGTTTGGCAAGGCCATAAGAATTCTACCGGTCGTGTATCGTATAAGATATTTTAGGATACTGCATTGGTAACTAGCATTTACATTGTTACAAACGAGTCCGGTAGATAAAATTTACCGGCCTAGACCAGTAGTAGTTCTATTACTACTGGTCTAGGCCGGTAAATTTTATCTACCGGACTCGTTTGTAACTATGTAGACGCTAGTTAGCAATGCAGTATCCTAAAAAACAATTTATGAGTTTGAGTCGCACAGTGGGATATGAGGAAATAAAATATTTTTTCAAATTATTACAGTAGTTACGTTAATAGACTTTCGGAAAGTGGTAGTGATATTTTAAAGTTTAATAGCACATAAAGTACATAATAGATAGTATAAAACAATACTTGAATTTGAAGTCTCTAGGTGTACTATCTAATAATTAATCTACGAAATACCACTGCCATTAGTGCCATTCACGTATCATACACGTGCGCACACGGCGCGACCCGTCGACATTCGCCAACCAGAATATAGCAGTCAAGTGAGTCAATACAACATTCCGTATTCCGTTCAGTTCAAATTGGCATTTCGTTTTCTCATTTTGTGTACCGAATAGTAAAATAATCGAATTTCGAAAGTTCCGAATTTTGTGCACCGAACAGTAAAATAATCGAATTCCGAAAAGTTCCGAAATAATAGGAACCTTTCGATTTTTTGAACAATCGGAAACTTTTCGATTATTCATTCCGGATAGGCCCATCACTAATTCTGTCATTTCGCCAGTTTGCTACTGTAAGTTCATATATGAGTTCATATTGACAGCCGTATGACGTTTCACTACAATATTTTATATTTATATATTTTATATTTACATATTTATACATATTTAATTGGAATTGTATTTTCTTTTTTTCCCTTTTAAGAATTGTAACATGTTTGTTCTCTAACATTATTGTTATTATAGCATGTCAATAAAAAATAAATTTTTTCTATATTTATTTTTAATAATATTTATACTCGTATATGATATAAAAGCACTATTTAAGTTACATTTGAATGTGCGGCCCGCATAAAAAATTTTATTTTGAAAATGGCCCGCCGTCCGAAAAAGGTTGCCGACCCCTGGTTTAGAGTATAAGAGTCAAACATTCGGTAAACAATTATGATCTTGCAATTTATTAACCACAAAATTTAAAATGGCAAAAGAGTTGACAGTAGTTTGTAGTACTAAAACAAGAGATGATTTTATTTTTCCAATGCACTCTGAACCTACAATCATTAATAATCACGCTGTAGTACGGTTAATTACTGAATCATGTTATTTATTTTTTATTATGTTTATTAGAAATTTCTCTTAAGCGTTATGTAACAAAAGATTACTCATAGATATCCTAAAACAAAGCGAGGTTGATATTGCTCGGAATTTATCATTTATTTGCTTCTTTTACAGAAAACAGTCTCGTAGTATAAAATGTAGTAAACTAAATATAATGCACATCAGTATTTGTTGGTAAAGAATGTTGAAAATGTTACGTTATGTTTCTAATCAAAGCGTTTAGTAGGCAATTACAGAAAACATTTCCTCGAGTTCTTTCATAACAGAAAAATTAAGCTACATAAATAAGTAACCAATCCTAAATGCACACCAGAATACAATTTCTATTTTTCACCTAGATAAGCATGTCTACACTTATTGAGAAACTATAATGGATTTTTTATATGATAAGATTTATATGATTTAATATAATTTGTTACAATGGCAAGAATCTATTCAAGTTTCGATACTTCTGAAATGTGTCAAAGTGGTGGAATAAACTCATCCATGACCACAAGGCGGCAAACAGTGCAGGTATATGCCTTCCTTGGGCCAGTAACGGAGGCAGGCGGTTCAATGTAAAAGAACACAAACTTAGTAATCTATAAATCTCAACGATAATAATAGTTGTACTCGCCAGGGGTGGTCGCCCTCCTGGCTCCTCCGTACTTCCGGAACCTCATCGCTGCCTTCACTGATTGGGTTACTTGTCGGTACTTTTTGAAAGTACTGCCCAATAGTAATACACAACATTAACTATTGTTATAACCCGTACGGAGTCGGTAAAAAACCGTTTCCGCGGGCTTGCATCATCACTGCGGAACTTATCATGCTTCCGCGGATCACTGTGCGAAATATCGTGCTTTCGAGGGATCTATACCTTCGATTATCACATAATCTACCAGGACAAGGAGGCTACTGCCATTGCCAAAAAGCTACCAAACCATCATTCAAGTGACTACGGTAGTATTTAAATTCTACTTTAGCTAATCTAATTCACTACCTATGGATACGCATGGGTGCGCTCGCAGCTTTGCCTCGCATTATTGCAACTTAACACATTATAAATAATTATTAGTTCGCATACTCGCAGCATCGCTTGCGCCAAAAACTAACTACGCAAAACAGCCCACTTTTACAAGACACGTCTAGCCCCAATCCCAGCCCCGAACGTTCTCCCATTCCGAATTCCATTTCTAACCTAGCACCCCTCGATAAGGTACATTGCTTGCACGTGCAGTCTAGGTCTCCGAAACACGGAATTGTAACCTAATGCCTAATACATTTGTCAAGATTATATTACATTTCGGGGCCCGAAATATTCCAGAAATGGCAAACATAGAAATTAAAACTTAAAAATAATGCACCACAAAACCATAAATTATTCATCCCTAACACACTCGAAATACTTTTTGATATTACTATTCGCAGATAACCCTTTAACGGCATTTAATATTTTTATATTTAAAATATTTTTATATTTAAAATATTTTTAATTATTCATAAATGCTAGCTACAGAGTGATTCAGAATTTACGCAATCCATATTAAAAATATTCTGGTAACTGAACGTGATATGGTCGACCTATTTGGAACTCGAGAATTAGGAAACCTTTCTTAAAACTTCGTTTGAGCACTTGAGAAATTATTTGGATGACAGATACTTATTGACTAAGCATAAACGCTCGACTTGAAAAAATTACATTGTTAGCCCGTCAAACTAAAAACGTAAAAGGCGAAACGATGACGGTTAAAAAATGCTAAACAAAATACTGTAAATCATGTTTATTACATTTCGGGCTGTGTGAATTCTGAATCACACTGTAGAATAGTTAAATTTTCATGGAACGGAACGTCAATTTATTTAAATTCTTGGGTTTTGTCAGCCAAATTTGATTCTGAAAAATCTGAACGATTAGTATTTAATATTTATGAGTCTTCCATTTAATAAACCATGGCGATAATATCCATCTATTTCTCATTCTTTTTCGCCCGTCATTACCAGTGGCACATTTTCTAGCCAATAAGATATTAGGAAATTACCATTTTAGGTTTTCAGATCTTTAAGATTATTTGTATATATTTTGGTTATTTCTATAATTTAATCTATTACTACATAACCGCAATGTCAACAATTCATTAATATCAAATTCTTTCATCAGTTATCAAAAGATATTTCGTGGTTATAAAATAATTTTAGAATAATCACGAACTACTGCGTTATGACTGAAAAATAAACAAAAACCAATAAGTAATTTATTAGTATGTACTCGTACAAATTCCACACGAATTTCATGACAGCTGATAGACATTTGTAACCCTATAATTTTTATATTTATCCCACGCTTTTTGATATTAACCTCTTAATTGTTTTTTCTCTGCTTATAAAAGCGAAACTTTTTGCTTGAAAGTTAAACCAAAATGAAGATCTACGTAGGGTTACTAACTTTAGTTACAGCAGTTACGACTGCTAAGCAACAGGTAAGAATGCTAATATTAATTTAGACTAGATTTATCTTTACTTCATTAATTTTCAGCTCAACTTCGAAACATTTGAAGGTAAATATTCTTTTTTATTTGCTCATTTCGTTTCACCATTTCTAGAAAACCAAGTGACATTAGCTTTGCAAGATATTTTTCAATAACAAATAAAGGGCGATCAAAAAGTTTGCAGTCCCCGGCGGCTATGGTATAATACTTAATTTATGAACTTTATAAGATATTTCAAGAATTGGTTGGACGTTTCAGTGATATACAAGGCTTGGAATTACTTTCGTGTATAGTTTATAATTACAAATTAATTAGTTACTGTAATTAGGCAGAGTGAAACAATTAAAAAATCTTAATTGTAGGTCATCATAATTGAAATCGAAACTAACAACGTTTATTTCACTACTATAGCAATTACGCACTCGTGGAATGACACACTCGCATCTAGGCGGCTCGTGCGTAACTTTTTCTACTCATGCGTAATATGCGTCTTACAACTCTTATTAAATAATGAACCTTAGAGATTAAAACTAATCTGAAGCCCTAGATCTTAAACCACTTGATATCTGATGTATTTCTATCACTCCTTATAAATTGTTTTTGTTTGCAGTAGAATCAGACTCCCGTATTATTAGTGGACAACCTGCTTCCCTTGGACAGTTTCCGTGGCAAGCGTATGTTAATTATAAAAAAAATAATCAATGGTTTGCTTGTGGGGGCTCTTTAATTTGCGATCTTTGGATATTAACTGCAGCTCACTGCGTCGTTGAGTAAGTTAAAATATCTAGTAATTAAAATTACCAACAGCTTTTGCTTCTAGTTCAGAAGTTACCGTGGCTTTGGGAACTTTAAATCGAGTGCAACCTTCCGAACCAGGTCATGTTGTGATGCATAATGTGCCGTATATTGTGCATTCCCTATCCTCTTACTAATGACGTTGCTCTCATAAAGCTCAACTACAGAGTTAAATTCAGTGGTACGTAAAGTTGTCAGTTTCTAAAATCTTTTACAGCAATATAAACATTTCGCTTGTGGAACGAACATAGCTAAACTATAAAAAATACACAACTCATCGCTGTTTCTATTGTACTTAGTTGTCCTTCTCAGCTCTAGTTTTTCTTCTAAATTATATTGAAAACAAGAAAGTACAATTAAAAATTATACATATTGTATGTCTAATTATAAAAACATGTGTCACAATAACTACATAACTTTAAGGCGGCATTATAAAACATAAAGACTGTTTTTGTATAAGTTAGCAAATGCGTATGAAAACCTAGATTTGTAATTGTCATATTATTGTGTTTATATGAACACATTTTTATTTCATAGAGACGATTCAACCTATAGCACTGGGTTCACATTATGTCAATCCCAATATTAAACTGACTGTAAGTGGATGGGGTCGTATTGCAACAGGTGAGTTTTATTTTTAACTACTAAAACGTAAATATTGACAACTGGTAAACAGATTGGATGTATTTCAATATATCAACTGGAAATTCGTGTACATAAACCCTTCAAAATGTTTAAAGAATTGTACTATAATAGTAACGTCAATTACTTACATACATTAAAGTAATTGCACAAAATATGCAACCCACAACTGACAATCTTAACTGCTGATTTTATATTCCCTCTATATTAATTTTAAGCTTCGTTTTATACACTTAAATAATTGAAAGTTACTGTTTACATCCATAAATGTGCTCTTTCTAATTCTTTCTTGAACGTTGGTGTCCGACTCCTGGATATTAATTTGTGGCACTTTGAATATCACATCAAAGATATTGCAGAGCAATAACCTATTCTACCATTATGATGTTGTAGTTTTATTGTTTTGCACAACTTATGCTTTTATATTTCCGACAATTTTTTACATTCTCTTTTGTATTTGCCTGATTTTTCCAGTTATCTACTATTATTTTATCAATATGATTATTTTTGCATTGCAGGTGGCTTTAATGGTAGAACCTCTGATTGTAAACTAAAAACTTCGGGTTCAAAACCCAATAACTCCAACGGCTATAAAGATCTTGTGCTCATTTTACTACAATTTTCCAATCCGGCTTGGCAATCGTTGGATCAATACCTAAATCTCCGTAAAGAGTAGGGATGTTAATAACAAGGCTGGCGATGATATCTCTTTCTGTTATTTAAGTCTTCTGTTTTATTTTTCATTTACTAATATTTAATTCTTTTGGTAATCCGGTAACCTATATACATTCTATATAAAAAAAATCAATAACCCCATTTACTTCTATTCTAATCCAGTTCTTTAATTTTGTACAAATCTGACTTGTCTATTGCCTAGTTTTTTATTTTTATATTCAGCGTCAGAAGTACATAGTACAAACCTCGAGTGGTAATTTAAAAATTTCTCAACAGCTGTATATTTTGCGGTTTTCTTAATTTATATGAAATTTTTACCTTTTCTACTCTTTCTCTCTGGACATTTAATCAATCGATTTGCTACAACGATATATTTTGTTTTATTTTGAATTAGCCTCTTCATTTTCCTGTAACTTTCACATCCGAGCTCTTCCATTTCGTTCAACCTGTGTCTTCCATGATTGCAAGTAAAAGTCCATCGTGACTTAAAATGTACCCTACAGTTGATTCCAACTCTTTGTGATAGATTTGTTGATTGTGGAGGCTTTCAGCTCTATTTGGAATTTCTCCGAACGAAATTTCGTTTACTTTTTCATGACCGATTGTAATCTCCCATAACATTTTGTTGCGAATAAAAGTAATCAATGGCAGACTTACCTTCCTTGTAAATCTTATTTTTTCTTAAATTCTTTAAATGAAAAATGGTTTTGTTTATTCTCAAGCTGTTCCATCTGTAGAATATTACCAGCAGATATCTGCAACCAGTACGCCACACTTTAATTTCTCAATTTCGTTTACTACATTATTATCTAGCTCAGTATTCAGATCTCCCGTTACTATAGTAGTTCTTAGGAAATGCGCCAATTTCTTCTTGTACATCTTCGTACTTTTTCTTTTTCACTTCACTTGGCGTTCTCTCGAGATGATCTCTTACGATGTTGAAATGCCTACAGTCTATTATTAATATTTTGTGAGATTGGTAATTTAAATAATATTAACTTTCATCAATGTGGTTGAGCAGAACCACTCCAAAGGCATCAATTCCATTTTTACGGCTGAACTAAAAGTTTTTAATATTAAAATTTAAATTATCTAGAAAGGTACTAAATTACTTTCAGCGCTAGTATTGTTAGTTCAGATTTTACGTATTACCTATATATAACTTATAACTATTGTGATTAATAGGTGGCCCTCTTAGTGATACACTGAACTATGTAGATGTACGCTCGATAGCAAATGACGAATGCTCAGGTTCCTATAACCTAGGACTAATTAAACCTGAAAACTTATGTACTGTAGGCTATCCACAACACGGCGCCTGCCAAGTAAGCAATTTCATTATTAAATTATTTATATGCCAAATTTCACAACACAATTATTCCGCATAACTGACGTAAGTGAAAAACTATATGATCAAAATGGGCTTGTTTAAATTAAACTACAAATTATAAGCACTTAGTATAACAAGGTTTTTGTTACAGGGTGATAGCGGCGGTCCTTTAATTCAGCAGGTGAACGGTCAATATCGGCATGTTGGAATTGTGAGTTTTACAAGAAATGGTAGCTGTACTGATGGACACCCAGTTGCATTCGTACGCACTAGAAACTACATAAACTGGATTCAGCAAAAAATTGGTGGTTCTTGCCAGTTAGCATAATTTTGTAGACATAAATGCTTTATATTAAAGTTTTGACGAACATTAAAATCTGGCTTTTGTTTCTCTCCTGCTCGATTTTAAACAGAATTCTTTCAAATTATTAGAAAAAGGAAAGTAAAACACAAGTTCTAAATTGATTGAATCGTTTACCGCACGCTCGTAGAAAAATAAATTTACAAACATTTTTTTGAAACGTAAAGCTTCTTTACAATGAACAGAAAGTTTTATTAACATCCGAATCAATCAACGACCATCATACCTCTTACATAATGCAGAATACTACATGCCGTATTAAACCAACAAAAGTACCAAGGCTTCATTCGACGGTTTACTATTTTCGGGTTTTTCTAAACAAACTTCCCATTACTTTTCATAGGGATATTATCACAGAAAAAATTACTCATTATGCCTATTGGTTGTGTTTTTAAAACTACGAACACAAATACATTTGATTTAATAATAAGGAAGCTTCATTACTGCTTTACTGAATGTTTCCGCGGTCGCCCACACTCTCCGTTTAAACACACCCTTATTATTTCTACAATAAAGGTCTACGGTGCAGCAGTTCTACATTTTAAATGCGGCATACGCCGCGGGTTACAGCTAGGAAGTAATATTCAAGGAAGCCATTACTTTATACGAAGCTTACACTACAAAACATACTGCAATAATGTCCAATACGTGCCTCGGATCATATCATTTTACTGAACCACGTCTACTTTGCTGAATTGCTAAAATAATTCACTGAGAAAAAGAATTTATAACGTTCGAACGGTTAAGCCTTATTTCGATGGTGATACGCTGGTTTAATATTAGGACGTTAATATGAAGTGCTTCAATTAGCTCAGAATGGAGTGCAGCTGCAGCCGTAGATATAAAAAAAAATCTGAAGCACTAATGGAAACACACCCGAATGGTTCCAAAATAGCGCCCACAATCTAATCAAAAAATTAAACAAAATCAACATAACGTGGAAAGCCTCTATCATAATCATAATTTGAAAAGCACGTCAAAATGCTTATAAAGGGTGTTTTTTTTAGAGGTGGAGAACTTTAAATTGAAATAAAACACTGAATAATGTTTTTAATATCCATGAAATTGGCTTTATTTAAGATAATTTTATGGCATTACTGTTTGAATATGATTTCGGGCATGTGACCGCCGCGGCTGGCGCGTACGTGACGTAATCTAAAGGTCCAATTTTCACACACTCTTCGCAGTAAAGCAGTAAATCAGACTGTCTTCCGGCAATAACGCGTCGAATGTTGGTTTCCAAGTGCTCAATTGTTTCCGATTTATCGGCGTAGACATGCGACTTTACATATCCCCAAAGAAAATAATCTAATGGCGTAAAATCGCACGAACGTGGTGGCCAGTTAACAGATCCACAAAATGGATCCACGAAATGGATCTGTTAACTGGAGACCTCGTGGTTTGCCGCCATTGGATTATTTTCTTTGGGGATATGTAGTCGTATGTGTATGCCGATAAACCGGAAACAATTGAGCACCTGGAAGCCAACATTCGACGCGTTATTGCCGAAATACAGCCTGATTTACTGCGAAGAGTGTGTGAAAATATGACCTCCAGAGTACGTCATGTACTCGTCCGAAATTACATTCAGTAATGCCATAAATTATCTTTCAAATAAAGCCAATTTTTTGGATATTGAACACATTTGTCTGTGTTTTATTTCAACTTAAAGTTCCTCGCCTCTAAAAAAAATAGGTTAAAGACAGGGCCGTCTTAAGCGGGGCTGCAAGGGGTGCACGGCACCCGGGCTGCAGAGTTTAGGGGGCGGCAGCTAGGCCTCGTGTACTCTGTTTTTGCTAAAATTTCAAGAAAGATACAAAATATGTGTATAATACTTAATGAAAGGCGACTAATGGTTACTGTAATGTATAGTAGCAATTGTGAGATAAAATGTTTATTTATATTGAACAATTCATAAACATAGTTCGACGACCACAAAGCTTAAATAGTTGAATTCGCACTCTATTTCGATACTGCACACTTCATTTAGGCAGGGTCAAAGCAAAAACTTTACTTGCACTACAATGTGTAGTTTTTACACAATAATAAATTGTATTTGCAATTGCAAATCGAAAGAGGATTTACTAAAAACACTTAAACGAAGGCAGGTTTTTTCTCGGGCGAAGGGAGAGCACATCCTGGGCTAGCTCAAGAACTCTTGGTAGATTAATGGCGTGGGTAAGGACTAGGCAATAATCCTTCAGGCTTTACAATTGAACAGTAGGATTACGAAAATATGAGCGCCTTGTCGTTACTCAGAACATAAAAACAAATCTAGTTAATTAATAACACACCACCTACCTTTAGTGCTTCGCTGCATACCAATATAAATTGTACATTCGAAAGGGTTGAGAAAAGAACACAAAATATTATCAGCAATAGGGGCATTTAATCAAACCCAACTAATCACAGTGACATATATAAGCCATGATGGCTAAAGTGTCAGCAACATGAGATTTGCAGGACAATTGCCTAACAAAAAAATAAACAACATTTAGGAATCAACTTGCAAATATTTTAGTCACAAAATATGCTAACTAATAGCTCGAGATGCAACTGAGAATCGCCACCTGTATGCATCGCACTTGACATATGGGCCCAACGTCCAAAGGACGCGGCGAAAGTGAGTTTTGAGTACATACGTATTTCAGAAATTTTGAAAAGATTAATCACTCGCGCTTTTAACGTTATAAACTGATTGATTAGAAGGAGTAATTTAACACGCTTTAGTTGGATATTCTAAGGCCTTAGCAAGAACTGAGTATTTGCGGCAACTACCTTTGTCGATAAAAAACGGTGAGGAATGCATGTACTCACAGTTTTATTTGATGCTATGTCCAGCGATCGTGAGGGGGAAGACCCAGGTATGTTTCGTCTTGACAAATAGGGCTTCTAAGCAGGATTTGGCTGTTTCCTTTCGTAGAACCCTGTAGCATTCCACAGTCGAGCTACTAAAATATAATAAATCTGAATGATCACAAAACCTGATAGTTAGACAACTTAAAGTACTTAGGAGAAATACAGGTTACATAATCTTCATTTAGTTCTTTTTGATTTCAAATAGAAGGATAATTTGAGAATTTTCGAATTAATAATAAAAGAGGAAACCACTTTCCGTTTTGAATAAAAAACAAATTGGGGCTTGATAGCGTCTAGCAGCAAATAAATTAGGAGCTGACTCCCAGCTTAAAAGGATACAAAAATAGAAACTTTTCATCTGTAAGGTTATAGTTAATCTAATTCTACATTATATTAAGAAGTAATGATTTTTCAGGTAAATATAATTAATTTATTAGGCAGTTTCTTAATAGAAAAAGCAGTTACGAATTAACTGCTTTTTGCTTCCCCTGTTATTCTTTACTATCTTTGAGCACGGGACGTCATGATTCAGTGGGATAGAGTCACCCGGAGTCTCTGTGAAACCTTTTTGAAGGCCCTAACAGAAATGGAAGACAATGTTAGACAAACATTAATTCTCGTTTAAGAGCTCCTCCCCGAAAAGCCGCTTCATTGGTTTGACGATGGGGTCGTTTCCTGTTAAGTAGAGTTCTACTCGATGGGCAAGGCAACAGTTCTTAGCAGCATAGAATCGTCTCTTTTTTTTAGTTAGGTTAGTTCTAAAACTGCAGGAAAATTATATAAAGTATTCGGTTCAGTAGTAGCCCAAAATATATCAAGTTACAAGTTTAAAATATACATATGAAATTTGATTTACCTTCAATAACTTCATCATAGTGTAATAAGATGATTTAAATCATAGTGTAATAAGAAGATTTAAATCATAGTGTAATACAAAGATTTAATTACCTTTTCAGAAATGAAGCTAAAACGAATCAACTAAATAACCACCAGGTTATATTTGTAAATGTCAAATAGGGTTTAATATTATACAGCAGATATCTGTCAAATAATGGGCATTTCCTATACTTTAGAAATGTGAATTGAGTGAACTGATAAATCATTCAACAACCTTCATTAAAAATAGGGGGTATAAAAAGCTCTTTAAATTTATCTTACCTAAAGGTACCGAACTTTCGAAAAAGAAAGAAAACATTTCTATAAAACTCTTGATTGATTAATCAATGTAAATCAAACTGATAAGAACTTTAATTCGATATTTCCGTATAAAGTATCATAAAAACTGCCATAGTAGATAAACCTTTATTATATAAACTCATAATTAACCATTAACATAGAGACAAGAATTAACAATTTAAATAAAGTTGTTGGCTCCCAATACTTCTTTCTTAGTGAACCTAAATCTTTTATGCGAAAGTGAAGTAAACAAAAATCCCACATTTATCGTATCCATATCGCAGCCAAATATTGAGCAAGTCGGAGTTATGTGAGCCTTCTAAGGTAGGTTGCAATAGTTGGTACAACCCAAAGGACGCTAACTAGTAAGGAGAGCTGTTAACTGCGGCAAAAAGCTGCTTTGTCCCTTCTGGAAATCATAGCTCGCACGTAGAAGCGAAAAAACGGGAGGCACTGTTATTCCCTGAATAACTGCAGGATAACCTCAAGGAAGCCGCATGGGAAACGGCCTAAGCTGTTTACGGCTGTTCGTGGAGAAAACAACGCCGCTAGAGGTTTTCTCTAGTCTGCCGGACGGTCTTGCCAAAGAAGTTTACATGGCAAACGGTTATCATCCATTCGGCAGACATGTCCGAACCATCGTAGTCGACGTTTTTGTATTTGTTCTCCGATCAGTGTTTGTTGATCACATATTCCTGTAATTGTTTCGTTTCGAAGGCGGTCGCGGAGCGAGTCACCGAGAATTTGCCTCAAGCATCGCATTTGGAAGACCTCAAGCTTGTCAAGGTCCGGCTTAAGCAATGTCCACGTTTCCGATCCATAAAGAAGAATGGGAAGGATCAGCGCGTTCGGTATAAGCGTACTTTCGTTTTGATGGTAGTATTTGTTCGTTTCCATGTTCCATGTTCCATGTTCTGATGTCGATGTTTACGTATCAATAAACAAATTTAGTGCTATAGTGGGCTAACTCATAACCATACAATTGTTGAAATATTGCCATTTTGTTTCTGTCGTACATTATTCAAGTTTTTAATGAAGTTTTGTTAAGAATCAGGTTGGCGTTGTCAGGGATGTGTTTACAGCATGTCAATTGTTTCCGATAACTGTCAGTATAAACTGTTAATTCTACGCCACGAGCTCTAATTACACATTCTAGACGTCTAGGCATACTGCTAATCAATTGTGCAAGATTTTCTTGTGGTAACCTATCCTAATGTCCGAGGCCGAACCCACACGTGTTCTATCTGGTTCAGGTCTGGTGAGCAGGCTCGCCAATCCAAAAGTGTAATTCCAACTTCGTTTAGATACTGCAGAGTAACGTTGGCTACGTGTGACCGTCCATTATTTTGCATTAAACGAAAGTTGTCACCAACAAAATGACTAAACGAAACGACATATTCCTCAAGAATGTTCCTAATGTACCTATCTGCGTTGAGGGCTGCTCTATCACAGATGTGAAGCTCCGTGCGCGCATCTGAAGAAATCCCTCCCCATACCATTACCGAACCTCCAAAAAAAAATTGAAATTGTGGCCATAGCACAAGCAGCATAGCGTTCTCTTGGTCTTCTCCATACCCGTGAACGACCAGAAACGACAGAAACAAAATCGCAATATTTCAACACTTGTATGGTTATGAGTTAGCCCACTATAGCACTAAATTTGTTTATTGATACGTAAACATTCAAATCATCAAATGACAGCTGAGATGTTACAATTCTATCTACGTCTTCTGCAGTTTGTAACTTGTCGTCTCCTAAAATGTAATATTTTGTAATTGTTCAAAGTTTTGAGAGGTCGATGCACTCGTACAGTTGGATGTTGATGGTAGCTATTCGAAACACGCAGAAACATTTCCAGCAATAGAGGATGTAAGAATAGTTGGTACAGCATTCGTATTCAATGTTGTAATGCCTTCAGCGTTAGTTTTAATTTGCGATACTTTAAAGTGACGCTGCAGAAGATGAGAAGCAATATCGCTACATACAAATGTGTACAAATCTCGGTCATGGCTGCGTTGTTAATAACTACAGTCGAAGATGCACTCGTACAGTTGGATGTTGATGGTAGCGATTTGAAACACGCAGAAACATTTCCAGCAATAGAGGATGTAAGAATAGTTGGTACAGCATTCGTATTCAATGTTGCAATGCCTTCAGCGTTAGTTTTAATTTGCGATATTTCAAAGTGACGCTGCAGAAGAGAGAAGCAATAAGATTGTACGTAAAGTTTATTCAAAACTACTTACCTCACATAACCGTGAAGAATCAGTCGGAGTCCAATTTTTGCTTTTGCAAAATTTAGACCAATAATCCCGTTGTTGCAAATTTTTGGGAAATCTGAACACCGCTAAACCCTTACCTTGCTTTGTACTACAATTATCTGATGCACAGTAGACCATTTAACAGAATTAATACTTGTACCTACTGCTAGAAGAAACGAAAGGCGACGCATAAAAATTTGCAGAAATATAGGTTATGTAAGATGTAACGGACACGCCTTTTTAGCGTTTGAGTACGGCTTAGATTGTGGGAGCGTTCAATAAGCAGATATGAAAATTAACCAAAGTGGACTTGCCTTCGAAGCTGAGTTAATAGTTTTAAAAAACACAAGAAATATGCATAATAAATAATTGTTTTCTGTGATAATATCGCTATTAAAAGTTAAGGGAAGTTTGTTTACAAAAACCCGAAAATAGAAATGGTCGATTGCAACTGTGGTATTTTTAGTTGTCTAAACACGGCTTTTAGTCTTCTACATTATTATAGAGGTATGATAAAAATGTTGTTGTGTATTCTAAAAACCGTGTCGATGGTTAAACTTGCTTACTAGTCGATTTGAAGGTAAGGGGGGTGTCATAAAATATTCTGAAAATTTCAAATTAGAGTCTCGTAACTAACAAAAAATAGTAAAGCAGTTTTTAGTTGTAATTTCTTTAATTTTGAGCAAAAGTATTAAATTTTATATTGGGATGTAGCTGCTGTAATTATCTAGGGAGGTATTACAATATGTCTTTCAATTTCGACTTTATTTGTAAAAAACCAAATACAATTTAGGCAACCAACACTACAATATATTCATTTTGGGGTTGCTATTAACAAAGCATTTGGCGGAGTAGCAGCTTATAGCTGATTACAGTTCAGTTCTTCGAAACCTAAACCAGGAGAGGTTTGAGTAATTAAAATAAATATTGGCCTTTCATTTTTATTCTGCAGTATTACATTATTTTTGAATTATGTAATTGTTTTATTAGATTTGTTCTTTACTTGGGGATTTTAGAATTTAGGTTTTATAACGTCAAAACTCCGTTTTTCTACATTACTGCCGGTGTTAATTTTTACCGGAGCTTTAAATTATCAAACCTAAATTTTAAAACCCTCGAAATAAAACACAAAAAACACATATAAGTAAAGAAAGATGTGGAAATGAAACAAATAAATAAGGACTGATATAAGCTATATTGATTGTATTTACGTTAATCATAATTTATAATATTTACTTATTAAATTTACTAACTAATATACATTTTATTAATAATTAAATTGTAATAACACCTTCTTATTATTTGCAACATTGAGAATTGTTATTGTTTAAAGTACAGATTACTAATAATATGCGTTTAATTAAAAATATTGGTTACATTTTAATTTGATTATAGTAATTCCATCCTTGTTATTTATTTTTTCACAATATGTAATTAGTTTTTACTTCCTTTTACAATAAAGGAAGTATTGGATTCACCCCAAAAATTTGAAATTGAGTTATCAACAGACCTTCACGTTTTAGAGTCTCCTGAACCCAAAAAACATGTTTTTGCTCATTGGTCTGTGTATCTGTCTGTGTGTGTGTGTCTGTCTGTCTGTCTGCGAAGAGAATATCTCAAAAACGAAAAGAGGTATGGCGTTGAAACTCCATATATAAGTTTTGTGTACTATCTAGATGCGACAGCAAACTTTTGAAGAAAATCGCATAACCGGAAGTATGGTGTTTACTCTTGTGATTTTTCGGTTTTTTTCGATTTTTTCACAAACGGCTTTAACGATTTTTTGTTAGTTTACACTTTTAATGTGTATTGATGTGAAATAGGTGATTTTCCAGTTAAATACCTCTAAAACGGGTAAATTTTGTTTTTTTTCATTTTTTTTTATTAACTCCTATTTTAAATAGAACACCCGGTATATAATTAAATTTTTGAATTTAGCTTAAAATTCTAGAGAAAATTTGTCTCTTAAACTAACGCTCTATTTTGTACCATTTTTGTAGAATTTGTAATTTTTGAAAATTTGTTACAAATGTTTAAAAACTAAAAATCATTTTTTTTACTAATTAAAAGATCACTGTAAAAGGAAGTTGTGTGGGTATATGACACCAGTTTTTTCTCCACAGCTTCTATTATTGTAACAGTTTGTGCACTATATGGTCATTTTAAATTCAGTATGCTGTCATTGTTGATAATTGCGTCTGGTGATGCTCCTATAAAAGGATATTGTGGTGGAAATGAGCTGCCTTGCTCCATTTTCTTTTGTGATGCAGTATTATAAAATTTAGATTTTACGTTATTGGCCATATTTAATATAACATGTGAGCAAATGAAAATGAAATCAAGCTTGGCTTTGAAAAAATTAAGTCATGTGCTGTATTACTTCTGATGCTTTTAATTTAAATATGACAGTTATTATAATAGTAGAAGTGTAAAAATTTTTAAATTATCAAATTTTAAGTTACACATGTGTAATCAAGAACTGTAGTGCTTTTGTAAAATTTGCTTACTTAACAAATTATTCTTATTAACATGATCGTTATGATTATCGGGTTTGACTAAATCTAGGCGCATTCTTAATCTACGACCAAGAAATAGTTCCGCAGGACTTACCCCTGTTGTGCAGTGCGGTGTATTTCTATAACTTAATAAAAACCTACTTACTACCTCTTGCATATCTGAAATGCCGTCATTAATACCGGTACAAATAGCTCTTTTTACAATCTTAACAGCGTTTTCGGCCGCACCGTTTGTAGACAGATGGAAGGGTGCGCCCGTTTTTAGGGTGATACCATTACGACTTGCAAAATTTTTAAATTCGTTCGAACTAAATTGGGTTGCATTATCTGATACAATAATTTTTGGTAATCCAAATCTTGCAAATAAAGAATACAGAATTTTAATTGTGGCACTACTTCTAGTGCTATTCGTTGTAAAAACCTCCAACCATTTGCTATGAGCATCAATTACCACTAAAAGCATTTTTCCTTTAATAGGACCACAATAATCAATATGAATACGAGTCCATGGTTCCTTAGGCCAAGTCCATGGATCTAAAACTGATTTATTTGGTTCATCCCTTGCCTCTAAACAAGCTTGACAAGATTTAATGGTATTTTCTATGTCATAATTCATAGATGGCCACCAGACGTACGATCTAGCGAGTGACTTAGTTTTAACTATTCCCATATGAGGTGCATGCAGTTCATTTACTATGCTTTGTTGTAAACTTTTGGGAACAACCACACGATAGCCATGAAATAAGCAATCGTTTTCTAGGTATAATTTCATAGATTCCCGAAAATAAGGCTTTAATTCATTGTTGACTACTTTTGGCCAACCTTTTTGTAAATACTGAACAACGTTGCATAAAATTGGATCACAAGTAGTAGCTTTTTGTATTGATTTCCAATCAATTAAGTCCGAACTATCCATATAATTTATACAGTTGTTAGCAGGATTTTCTAACACACTCGTTTTTAACGGCAAAAGAGATAATGCATCCGCATTATTGTGCTTAGACGATACATATTTTACTGTATATGAAAAATTAGACAAAAACAATGCCCATCTTTGAAGTCTGTCGGTAGACATTTGAGGAATACCCTTACTCGGATTACAAATAGTCACTAAGGGCTTATGATCCGTTACAAGGATAAAATGTTTACCAAATAAATATTGATAAAACTTTTTTTATACCAAATATTATTGCCAATGCCTCTTTCTCAATTTGAGAATATTTACATTCGCTCTTATTTAATGTTCTAGAAGCATATGCGATAGGCCTTTCTTCCCCGTTAGATCAACATGGGAAATAACAGCACCTAACCCTACACTAGATGCATCCGTTGTTAATTTAACATCTAAATTTGGGTTAAAATGAACTAGAACATCCAAAGACGTCAACACTTTTTTAATTTTGTTAAATGTAACCGAACAAGATTGACTCCAAACAAACTTTTGGTTAATTTTAAGTAAATTGTACAAGGGTTTCAAAATATCTGAACAATTTGGAATAAATTTATGGTAATAATTTACCATACCCAAAAATGCTCTTAAATCAGAAACGTTTTTTGGAGGGGGTACATTAGCAATGGCAACTATTTTACTGCAGTCTGAATGTAACCCTCGACTATCAATCTTGTATCCTAGATATGTAACAGTATCTTTAAAAAATTCGCATTTAGATTTAGAAATTTTCAATCCACATTCCTGAAACTTATGTAAAACTTTATCTAAACGTTCTAAATGTTGTTCACGGGTCTCCCCTGTAATTAAAACATCGTCTAAAAATACTATTACTCCATCAATTCCCTGTAAAATTCCTTCCATTAGTTTTTGGAAAATAGAAGAGCATGACGTAACACCAAAAGGCAATCTTGTATATCTATAGAGCCCTTTATGAGTACTAATTGTTAATAATTCGCGATATTGTTCATCTACCTCTACTTGCAAATAAGCATTAGCTAAATCTAGCTTAGAAAAATGTTTACCGCCCCTTAATTTTAAAAATAATTCCTCCACCCGCGGCAGTGGATATCTTTCGATCTCTAACACTTGATTGATAGTTACTTTAAAGTCTCCACAAATTCTAACTGTCCCATTATCTTTTAAAATTGGAACAATGGGCGTAGCCCAAGTACTAAACGATACTGGTACCTACTAATATACCCAGTTCTACTAATCTTTTAATTTCAGTTTCGACTAATTGTCGCATAACAAATGGAAGTGGTCGTGGCTTAAAAAATTTTGCCACTGAACCTTCTTTTACCCTTAGTGAAATTTTTGCTTTGTTAAACAAACCCAATTCGTTCGAAAATACCTCACCATATTTGCCAATTACAGACTGTAAACTGGTATCCTCCTCAGACTGATGCAACACCTTTACATCCGCTACCCCTAAATGAAACTTTGACAACCACTCTCTTCCTACCAACCTTTTACAATAAAGGAAGTATTGGATTTACCTCAAAAATTCGAAATTGAGTTTTCAACAGATCTTCACGTTTTAGAGTCCCCTGAACCCACAAACCATATTTTTTTAAATTGGTCTGTCTGTGTGTCTGTGTGTTGTGTGTGTGTCTGTGTGGCTGTGAACAGGATATCTCAAAAACGAAAAGAGGTATGGCGTACAATGTAAATGCGACAGCAAGCTTTTGAAGAAAATCGCATAACCGAAAGTAGGTGTTTACTCTTGTGATTTTTCAGTTTTTTTATGTTTTTCAAAAACAGCTCTAACGATTTTTTAAAACTTCACATTTTCATTAAATTTTGAATTTGTATTGATGTGAAATATGTAATTTTCCAGTTGAGTACTTCTAAAATGGGTTTATTTTGTTTCTTTCTATTTTTTTTTATTAACTCCTATTTTAAATAGAACACCCGGTATATTATTACATTTTTGAATTCAGCTTAAAATTCTCGAGAAAATTTGTCTCTTCAACTAACGCTCTATTGTGTACCGTTTTTGCAGAATTTGTAATTTTTGAAAATTTTTTACAAATGCTAAAACATTTAAAATCAAATTTTTTGATAATTATAGGATCACTGTAAAGGGAAGTTGTGTGCGTGTATCACACCAGATTTTTAATCTATGGTCATATCATTCAGATTTTAGTGTCCAGAACTAAAATTGTCAATAAAAATAATTTGTTAAATAGATCAACTATCGCCAGCGTGGCCAAGCGGTTAGGGTGCTCGGCTTCGGTGCCACGGCACGGGGTTCAATCTCCACATCTGGCATCTGGCGGGCGGCCCACCCAGTCGCCTTAAAAAATTTGGTACCGAAACCACGGCAGTTAACGGCGTGCCAGATGACTGGGTTTCGGAAAGAGACTTGACCTGCCAAGTCTCAAGCCATATTCCTACGTGAAGTGTCCTGAAGTTTACTTAAAATAGATCCACCTGGTTTAACTTACTAACTCTGAATTACAATACTAAAAGCTATTAGTTAAATGATATAAAACGATTCACACTTTAATTTGATTAATACTGCTAAGATAAGTGTTACTTCTGTAAATGTTTGCTATGCTGTTATTCAGAATGTAATTATAACAAGTGTTAATTCTCAGATTTGAATAGCTTCTACCACAAAAGTACAACAGATAAAAAAATGGTTATTAGGTTTTTGTTTTAATTTTAAGCATAGAACAGCATAGTGTACTTTTTGTACGACCGATTAGAGACATCCTGTATAGGCTAACAGCCAACTATGATTTTCATTTTAATAAAATAACCCAAATCAGCTAAAATTAACTAGCCCTAACATAATAAAATGCGATTAAATTTTTGTTTCATCATATTACTTCTACTCCCTCTTGAAACAGAACATGTTAACTTGCGTTTTGAGTGTAGTCCCATTTTATCATTATTGTAATAAGAAGAACACTTTACAATGCAGTAGAAAAAAAAAATAATACGGTTCAAGACCAGAATTGTACAGGAACTGAAAGGGTAGAACCGGACCTAACAGCTATAGGTAGTTTCAAAATAATTAGTAAAGCTAGAAAGTTATGTGTTGATTAAACAAAGTATTCAGGTATTCAGTCTCTGGAATTATTTCAATGTCTTGAAAATCAGAATTATGAAAGGAAAGAATTCGAATTGACCCAACTATTTCAGGTCGTTTAAAAATCATTAGCTCAACTTAAAATACTCCTGGTTGTAAACAAGGGATGAAGGTATTCACATTGTAGCATCCTATCTGTAGTGAACAATTCTGCTTTGAGAATATGCAACTTACGATACTTCAAACTTAAATTTTATTTAAGGAAAGCAGAGCCTTTTAAGGAAAACAACTAATCATAAATAAGTTTAAGTACAAACACTTTAATCAAAATAAATAACCAAGAGTAAACGGAGAATTCGAAAAGACATAATTGGAAATATGAAGAAGATTCACGTTACCAGCACATATTAAATGCAATTAAATAATTTGCATCCAGACAATTGCTATACAAATACTTAGAGATAGGTACTAAAAAATTTCACAAACATAAATTCTTACATTTTAAAGCAACCAAATGTTTCGCACAATCGCCGAGTGGAACGCACATATGAGTACAATTAATTACTCCTTTTATTTGCTATTTTTGCAAAAGTAGAAGAGACATCATAAATTCGGAAAATTCTGCAATTTAAATTTGGTAACCAACTGATGGTCGTTTAATAGTTATACAATTGCAATCAAGTGAAATTGGAAAACAACTAATGGTTATTTACTAGTAAATTATTATTTATTTATATATTATATTGGCATTGGAAGGTCCTATGTAGATAATATCTTCGAGTTAAAACAGATGAGAACAGAAAAGAAAGATGCATGTGACAGAGCAGTATATCTAATATTTGTCGACATTCTTAAGGTATCTGATAGCATTTCACTAAGTTGTGGACCAGTATGGATAAAACTAATATACGTTAAACCTATATCAATGCAGTGAGATATCTATACAGGATCACTATTATGTATGGGACCAAAGCTACTCTGGTCAAACGGTTCGAGAGATGCTGTTCATATTTGGCATATGTTAATTTAAGGTTACTTTACATATTCTGAAGTAGAAAAAATAGAAAGTTTTTTTGTCTCTTTTCAGAAATATTACATATGTATAGGGGTACATAAGACAATAACGCAGATAAATAAAAAAACCTTTGAGGCATGCTTAATTCGTAGCTGACATTTAGTGAAATCTAGTAACTATTGCATTAACAAATCGTCATCAATAAACAAAACACTAACAAAAACAAGTAGTAAGAGCTTAATAGATTACAAAATAAACATCACACATTGTGAATTCTTCCTGTAGTTGTATTTTCTGGCAAATATTCTTTAGAATTCTGCAATATGGATAGTTTACCCGAAGGAGAACGGATAGAGATTCTCATGATAATTGGTTGTGCTGACAGAGGACGAACACAAGACGAGATACGTCATTTATTTAATACGGCACATCCTGATCGGAATCCAATTAGTAGATCTACAGTAAGTAGAACTTTAGAATGATTTATTCAAAGTGGAAGCGTAAAAGATCGTCCTAAATCTGGTAGACCAAGATCTGCCACAAATGAAGAGAATTCCCTTGAGGTAGTGTTGGATGTGGTTGAGCAACCTTAAACGTCTGTACAGCAACTTGCCTTAAACGTAATATGAGTAGAGGTTCCATTCAAACAATTTTAAAAAGATATAAGTTTTACCCTTATACAGTACATTTAGTACAGGAATTGGCACAAGACTCGAGTTTTGTGAGTGGGCAGTGGAAGTTATATCTGAAAATGACAATTTTGCCAATTCAGTTGTATTCTCGGATGAAGCTACTTTTCGTTTGAATGGATATGTAAACAGGCACAACTGTAGATACTGGTCTGACACCAACCCCCATTGGATGGAAGAAGTTTAAACTCAGCGACTCCAGAAAGTTAACGTATGGACTGGTATTGTTGGTTACAACATTATTGGACCATTTTTCATTGAAGGCAACCTTACGTCGGAGAGATATCTTGCAATGCTGCGGGAAAATATTATTCCTCAAATTATAGAACTCTTTCCAAACCATGATAACCCAAATGCAGTCAACGAAAACATCTGGTTTCAGCAGGATGGTGCGCCTCCCCACTATGGACTTGCAGTGCGCAATTATTTAAGCGACATTTTTGATCGATGTTGGATTGGGAGAAGAGGAACCGTGGAGTGGCCCGCTCGTCACCAAATGTGTCTCCTTTAGATTGTTTTTGTGGGGCCATTTAAAAAGTCGCGTTTATTTAAATAGACTTGACAATTTAGAAGAATTGAAAAATCTTATTAGTGCTTAAATGGCTGCCATTTGTAGCAATTCTTTGTGCGACTTTTTAGACAATTTTAAAAAGCGTATTCATTATTGTCAAGAAGTAAATGGGCAGCAATTTGAACATCTCTCTTAACTACTGCTAGTAATGTTGTTGTTTCAATTTGTATTTAAGAAATTGTTATCCTAAATTTTAATTACTGTTTGTGTTTTGTTTATTTACGACGTTTTGTTAATGCAATGGTTACTAGATTTCAGTAAATGTGCAGCGACGAATTAGGTATGCTTCAAATGCTTTTTCTTATGTACCTGCCTTATTTTCTTATGTACCCTTATACATGTGTAATATTTCTGAAAAGAGAAGAAAATACGGTTTCTATTGATGTGTGGTAACACAGCCTAGGTTGCTATTTAAAAAAATTATATGGCGACCGCATTAAAAACTATATGAAAGAACATTTTCTTTAGTTTAGAATATGCAAAATAACCTCCAATCAACATATACCAAATATGAAACGCATATCTCAAACCGTTTGACCAGGGCAGCTTTGGTCCCATACATACTCTGTATGTCGGAGCAACCGGAGTAATAAAAATAGGAAAAAAAGTGTCACAAAATTTGTTACTAATAAGGGTATAAAGCAAGGATGCTGCATTGCTCCGACGACGTATACTGAAAGAGTGGAAAAGGAAATGCGATAGTATGGGTATACCTATCGGCAATAATATTTTATCCGGTCTACTTTTCGCGGTTGATCAAGTGCGCCGATAGTCTGTCTGTCTGTTTGTCGGTCTGTGTGTCTGTGAACAGAATATCTCAAAAATGAAAAGAGGCGTGACGTTGAAACTTCATATATAAGTGTTGTGTACTATGTAGGTGAGACGGCAAGCTTTTGAAGAAAATCGCATAACCGGAAGTAGGTGTTTACTCTTGTGATTTTTCAGTTTTTTCGATTTTTTCAAAAACGGCTCTAACGATTTTTTTTAACTTAAATTTTTATTACATTTTTAATGTGTA
>CALNHX010009030.1:0-54233 GCA_940337035.1 Agriotes lineatus | reverse complement strand
CTGAAAAATTGTGACCACCACAATGATGGCCAAAATTATCGGTCTGGTGAATAAATGTGGAGGATCGAATCACGATGTGAGATGTACAGGGAGTGCAAAATAATTTTTGTATCTGCCTCGTGTGTGCTTTCAAGTTTTCTAACATCATTTCCACTTGGCCTCATTTCTCCACCTGACAACGATTCTTTTAATCCTCTGTGCATTCAATACTGCTTTATTTGCTCTCTTCTTCTTCTCCAGCCGTCTGTTGTCCACTCCTGAACCTAGGCCTCCCCTAGTTTTCGCAATTTCACTCGATCGTTTGTTGTTCGTATCCATGTGTTTCCTGCTATCCGTTTTATATCATCTACCCCTTGTCTGGGGTATACCTACGGTCCTCGTTGTTGTTCTAGAAGTCCACTGTACTCTGCGGATTTGTCATTCCTCTCACGACTTTCTGTCGATGTGCCCTGCCCAGCTCCACTTTAGCTTGGCGATTCTTTCGATTAAATCTGTCACCTTCTTTGTTTCTTATTTCGATGTTTAAGTTAATACTTAGCATCCTTCTTTCTATAGCACGATGTGCAACTCTCAATTCGTCGGCTGACCTTTTAGTTAATGTCATCGTCTCCATTTCCATATGTTAGTACAGGAAGGATACAGGTATCAAACACTTTCTTCCTTAAGTGATTTGGTTTGGCTTTCCCACTTTCATTTGATGACCTAGGTATACGTACTCATTTACTAACTCTACAAGGTGCTCGTCTATCATATATTGTTTGTTACCGTTCGTAATTTTATTTGCTAGGTATGCTGTTAATACATTCTTAGATTTAAAATAAGATAATAGAAGATATATCACGGCCAGCTTTCCAATATCGGTGATTTTGTACTCAACAGGTGTTGTTCTTCCTACTCTTTTCCTTTTCATAGACTTCTTAAGTGAATTCTCTAGATAAGTATCAATACTAAATGAGTGTCATCGTACTTCAACAGGTAAGATCCTATCTTCTTGTCAAATTCAGTTACAAGGTTGTAGTACGTCTTCACTTGCGAAGGACTCCGGATCTTTACTTTCCTTTGCCAAACCTTGAAATGCTGGACTAGGTGGCCTGTAATTTTTAGGCTTCTCAGCTATAGATGTCTGTTTACTACCATATTTTCCTCCGAAAAGAACACTTAAAACATACTCTTTAATTGCGTCTAACGTTCCTATGAAACTTTCTACATTTGTTTTATCTTCTTGTAGTAGGGCTAGACATTTTCTAATTTTATCAGGAACAGCTGCTGAACATGATTCGGGTATTATTTGTTCTAGCAGAGACGACGTTTCTTCGGTATCAAATGGAACTTGGGTCATGTAGTTGTAGTTTGAATATTATTGCTCTTCAAATGATTTTATCAAATTGCTTTTGTTTCAAGGTAAAATAATTGTCCCATCTAAGCTGGGCATCGAACGTGGTGCTGTAGAAAAAGTGTCTTTACTTAGGAATTCTTGTCAGTATTTACTTAAGAATAAAATAACTTAGTTTCATGGCACACATTTTTGTTGCCTTGGTGGATTGCATTTTTTTTTAAATAAAATTGTTGAATCTAGGTTTCATTGGAAATAGTATTTTGGGTTGAATAGCTTTATCTGCGGTATTAAAAAATAGAGTGTACTATGATTACTTTTCCATGTGCACCAGTATCGATAATACAGCTGATATTTTGTGGTTGTAACCAAAGACATTGTGCCGTAAATTATTATTGACGATAAAGAGACCTGTGACAACAATGATTATTTAGACGATGAAGGTGTTCATCAGATGACCTTGAAAACAATAATTTCTTGCGTCCTATGTGCAAAAGCTTTTTTTAGTATAAATAAATAGTGTTTATCCGCAAACGTCACAAAAGTGACAACTTATGTGTCTTTATTGACAAGGTAAAAGTGTCACTTTATCTGCCTAAGCAGATAAAATAGCGACTTTTGCGTACTTTATCTGCCTAAGCACAAAATCGTTGCTCTCTTTCTTTCTTTCTATGTTTGTTCGCTATCTCCTCCGAAGATACTGGACCGATTAAATTGTATGATGGCTTAAAATTTTGCTAATTTTTAGACTTAGATCGTAGGCCAGTTTTTATTTTCAAAAAGAGTACTAAAAAGTTTTAATTTAAATAAACCTTTAAGCAGCGGATCGGAGCATCTGTCGCCGTGGGTTATGGCGTGACAGCTGTTGTGTCCGTGTGCTATTAGCTCGGGTGAGTCAGTATGTTCATATATCAGTACGCAGGGGTACAGTGCCCGCCTGTCACGCGGGTGGCCTGGGTTCGATTCCCGGCCGATGCTACCTTTTTTTTTTAATTTATATTAATAAAATTTACCTGAATACGTTTGCGGATAAAATAGTATATGTTATTCGGGGTAAAAGTGACTTTATGTGGCTTAGCTGAATTATTTGCCTCACTAACGTTCGGCTAAATAAACTTCAGCTTCGCCACATAAAGTATCACTTTTACTCCTAATAACATAATCTACTATTTTTAAAGATATTGAAGATGTGTTTGATCGTGACCAAATTCGTTATGACATTTTTGTAATGTTAAAAATAATTGTTATAAAATATTCTGATAACCTTATTTATTACTTACATTACTGGGAACAAAAAAGTTTAGAACACAAGTGTCGTAGAACTAACCTGCAACGAATTATAGAAAAGAAACAACGTGTTATTTCTGGCAGCCATCTTGAAATTATGACGCCACATAACCTATTGGCCCCAGACCTAAACAAAACACCTGGTAGTACGTGATTGTGTGACGCGTAATATCCCCACTAGTCATACTATTCCTTCATCCAAAATCCCATAGACTAATGTATATTAACTGATGGCTCGATACTACAAGCGTGACAATAGACTAATAGAACAATAATTTACAATACTTTTATATCTCATTTTTATCTAGTACAATAATTTCTGCGTTCTTCCATACTCTGTTATTTTTTGTTCTTCTATGCACCTATTCAATACAATCTATTTGTGACAATTTATCTCCACATATTTACGCCATTTCTGTTGTAGTTTGGTCTCCAAATGCTCACCTTTTTGTATATGAGTAACTTCTGTTTAGATTTTATGCGTGTCGATATAGGGTATCTCCTCTGCATTTACATTTAATACTTGAGCTCTGCTGCTCTTTACTTTATACAGGGTGATTCATAAGTATGGTGTTTAAATTAAATGGGTGTATAGTGACCTCAGTAGACACACAGTGCACTAAAATTTAATCGGATAACATCGGAACAGGGCTGATGCATACTTTTGACAACCACTGGCTAAATCAGTAAGAGAACATTAACCTGTTGCATCAAATTTGATTAAAATAAACGAATAATTGTTTCTCGCTCCTAGATTTTATTCAAATTCTATCTTATCGCAACCACATATGCCAACTTTGTTCATTCCAGTGGCCGTCAATAAGTTTAAGCATTCTTTTTGAAGGATTATTATTAATTTTTTACGTATAGTTTATTACGCAAAGTTGTTTTGTTTAATATCGTCTAACTACTCCTAAATTTGATGATCATACGTACTAATTACCCTGTATATGTGTGTACTTTTGTATAAATCTCGTAAAATGTTTGAATGACCTTCTTTATGTTTCTTTTATTTGTTAATAAAGTCAAATTACTATCTTTAATTGTCTTTATAGTGGACTTTCATTTACTTAATTCTTTATTTAGTATTTTAATGTTCATGTTATCTTCAATTGATGCTCTGATTTTTGATAGTATTAAAAATATTCTAATGCATTTTCTTATCCTTGCTACAGTTGTTATATTCTATTGATATTTTACATAGCTGTTATAATCGTGAAAAAATCACCTTTCGAGATTTCTACAGGTCTTCACGTTTCGGGGTTCCCAGATGACAAAACATGTTTTCTCAGTTCCGTTTGTTTGCGTGTCCGTCTGTCATTCTGTTCGTTGTCTGTCCGTCTGTCTGTTGGCGGTGTAGCTCAAAAACGATTTGTTGGAGGAAGATTATATTTTCCATATGGATTATATGTCTAACTGCTTGGATACCGAATATACATTCGGTTAAATATATACAGGGTGAGCATCTAAAAAAATAAAATTATTTTTGTCTTGACTCGAGAACCATTAGTTAAATAAAAGTAATATTATGCACATAACTCAGGTCTTTACGCTTGACGACAATATGCATATTTTGGACCAAAGATATACAAGATGAACACCTTTAAAAATTAAACCTTTTTCCGTCGATACTTTCAAAATTTTTAATTTCACTTCACTTCCGAGGGAAGTTCCGAGTAAAGCAACTTAGTGTAGATTAAAATATCGTTTGTCAACTTGTCTGTTAGATCAGTCAGGCTCATGTTAGTTTGTTGTTCACGTTACCGTTTTCAAATTTTAATCATTACTTCACATACTAATTATAAGACGTATTTTCTAAAAATTTAAAGAAAATTGGTCAACCAATTACATATAAAGCACAGCTTGTATAAAAGAAATACACTCAATTTCGACTGTAGTATGCTCTTCTGGTTCAATTTTGATTTTGCATTAATATGCACATGCAGTTAACTTTATTAATAACTATATCAATAATGTTTACTCACTTGCCTGCTCATGAGTGTTTTAATTTGTAAACATCTGCATTTATACACCTTTCGCTGAACGTCACAGATTTTTTGAAAAGGATTGTGTGTTGCTAATCTAATACTACATGAATAGGGTTACATAAGCATAAGTCTTTTTTATTTTTATGGTCGCCTCTATCCATTTTGCTGATGCAAGTTTATTACTACAGTCACTTTGATTTTTCTAGATGCTGGAAGCAGTTTCTTCATAAGTTAGATTTTCGACTATCACAGTGGCTTATTTATTCGAAATGTTATCGTTATCCGTACTGCAGTCGAGTAGGCACTTCAATCTTGTTAATCATTCAGTAGCGCTCTTATCGAATCGCCTATTAAATTTTATTTTCTTTATATGAATTAATTAGCCCAGTCTGAATGTGGACTAATTCTCGGAAATATATGCCATAGATTTTGTCGATGTTGGTTTTCTAACAAGTATACGTATTTGAACGTACCGAAGTACCTGCTTTACCCACATGTTTGTTCTAAATCTATTACTGGCCTTACTTTCCGAAATTAGATACCACTTGATTATTTATACTTTACTTATAAATTTTGAAATACGTGAATTTGCATTAATTGTACGCTTTTCTATTGTATACAGTGTAATCAGAATAATGGGTAACAAAGAGGCAAATTTTTTATTTTCCATTTATTAGAAAATTTTGTTCTTGTTAAAAGCCCCTACATTTTCTAAAACTCAAAATAAACTTGCCAAAATTTAAATATCTCCTTTCGTATACGGGGGAGGTTCAAAAATATGAAAGTGGTTAAGAATAAAGTACCCTTATTTTTCAAAACACACAAAATGTTACACATACTACAAAAATATTTTCTCTGTTTTTCCTTCTTTTACCACCGTGTGCATTACACTTCAGATTGAGTTATTATCGCATACGGTAAAGATATACTGTCAAACATCAGTGTCGCTTACTCAGCAACAAGAAAATAAATCGAAATTACTGCTAATAAATCAATTTTTTTTGTCCAATGTAAAAAACACAGATACCTTCCCAAAAGTTTAAAAACAAATGATCCGAATATCAACAAGAATTTACAACAATTTCAATTTTTAATTGAAATGTTATACTTAACAAATATTAAGAATAAAGTTGTTGAAGTTTCATTCTTTATTATTATTTTGTACACAAAAAAAATTGAACACTAATTTCGATTCACATAAGTTTCTGGTTACTAGGTGAGCGAAACTTAAGGTTAATAGTATATCCTTATGGTATCTGATAACAAATTAACTTTAAGGTATCTCATTTTCCTTAATACTCAGCTTGGTACAAACAAAGTAAGAAAAACCAGAGAAAATTGTTTTCCGGAGTAGGTAACTGTGACTTCATATTTGACACCTTGCACAAATTCTAAGCAACTTTTTCAATATAGCAGTTTGGTGTATTTTGAAAAATAAAGAGGCTTAATCCTTGAACCATTTTTATATTTTTGCACCTCCCTCGTATACTACGAAAGGAGATATTTAAATTTCGGCAAGTGCATTTTGAGATTTAGAAGATGCAGGGACTTTTATCAGAAACAAATGTTCTAATAAATACCTAGATTATAAAAAAGTTGCTCCTTTGTTATTCATTATTCTGATCACCCTGTATACAGGGCGTTCCAAAAATAAATAGAGTAGGTCTAACTCTAGAGCTGAGATACTTTCTTCGTTAAAATAGGAACATAGAGCCAAATATGTCTCAGAAAAGATACCTACACTCCGAAAAAGGTATGCATCTTGAAAGTAGGTTTTTTATTTATGAAATTTCTTTATAACTCAAAACATTACTTTATCCAGTTCAAGCTTGATATGATATAGTTATTATCCTAAATTAAAATTTAACTATGTGTAGAAAGCACCAGCTACACTACTTGCATACAGTCGCTTTATGTACACTATACTTCCAGACTTTCACTTGACGGTAATCGTGACGTTTTTATCTTCATATTTTTTGTTTCTCAGATACTATATTTAATCATTATTATGCCCACAAAATTGCTTTCGGGCATAAATGCAAACAATATCACATGTTATTTCGAAAATAAAAGCTATTTAAGTTTCTTTTGTAGTAAAATTTTAAGTTCTAAGTTACAACTACCTTTTATATTCTGACATGCAAACAAATAATAAAAATTTAACTGCAGTAAATTACCTCAATTCACAACTAATTGCTAGTAAAACGAAAAAACATTTAAAACTGAACCACTGTATATCTTAATTGATACGGGAGTTATTTAAAAAAATCACAGTATTTTTGTGATTTCGTATATAGGGGACTTGGTAAATGTCTAGCAACTACTTTTTATGAAAATTTGTTGTATCTTGGAAAATAAGCGTGCTTATCCTTACGCTGATTTGGTTTATCTCTCTATTGTATACATTATGAAAATACGTGCCTTAAATAGAAATACGTCCACAGATTTTTTTACTCTAATAAAGTAAAAAACGTTTTAAACATTTTCACTTAATTGATAGTCAAGGACAAAAACTGAGAAGATTTTTATAATTATCACATGCTCATTATTGCTACATAATTAGCTCATTCTATATTTGTATTATAAAAATTGCGCTGTAATATGCTGAATACTTCATACAAAAACTACGAAAAAGAAGCAAATCTAAGCACTCCCTTGAGATTTGAGATCATAAAGCTTTTTTGTTCGTCGGATACCGCACTTATTCAACGTGGGGTACGTCAAGTCATCTCAGGAGCATAATAAAAGTTCAAAGCTTTTTAAAAGGACTTAGGAACAATTTTGGTGATGGCGATTAGAGTAACTATGTATTACTGTGTCCTGTCTTTACTAAAATAGTTGTGACAAGATATAACCACTCCGCTATCTTTTCGCAACCTATTAATTTTAAAGGACAAATTGGTCTGCCAAAGTATAAAAAATGTAAAGTAAAATAAAAAATTTTATTCAGGAAACTAGTAGTTAAAGTAAGCACTACTTGTAAAATAATGAATGTAACTAATAATACTTCGTATTAAAATTGTATTTTTGTCATTTGTTTCTCAACATGCAGACAATTAGCTTATATATATTTTCAAAAAATGGTAACAGTCACTCAGATGCAATTTTTTAGTATTCATAAATTCCAAAGATTTACGAATGAATGTTGGAAAAAAAATCGGCATTGCCATTGAAGAGTTACTGCCTGATCGGAGTCCTGACACTCAAATTTCATCCACAAGTAGTTCTCCGATAATAGCTAATATAAACTGAAAAAATAATTTGCACTAATTTAGAGTGGCATACCGAATATATCCAAGCATTTATTAGTAAAATTCAAAATATGACTTGAAGAGTTGAATACGCTGAACTTCAAAAACTGAGTCGTCTAAGACTGATGAATAATATTGTAAGAAATATTATGGGATTGAAAATTCTAACTAAAGTAATAAAAATTACATTAAAAGTACAGTTTCAAAAGTGTCAAAAGTGACGTTTGTAGCACTCTTAATATTAGCGCCCGAATTACGTCTTTTTCGTACGTTGCCATTGGCGGCGTGTTTTAATACTACATTAAAACACGCTTTGCCGTAAATTTGAATGTCAGCATAACCTAGATATCTAACATAATGTGACGGAAAAAGTATCACCCAACAAAATTTTTATATTTCTGTTAAAATCGTATAAAAAATAGCGTATGATACACGTGTATAAGTGCCATTAAAGCAACAATTATTTACGTTGCATTGAATTTTACTTTTACTTATTTACAGCCAAACAAAGATAAAATAAAATTGTAGCTTTTGATGTATGCGTTTCGCAATTAGGTACTAATTTCAGTATCTGTAAAATATAAAGGTTGCCTAAACTTCTGCGGAACATGGCAACTACTTGAGTTGGAAAAGTATAATCAAAAATTATTTTCATCTAGTATTAATGCAACTACGTTTATACTTAAATGTCAAACTTGACATTTGATTTATACACTGAGATAAAAAAAACTTAATCGATGGAGCCATTCAAAACAATAAACCTTGCCTAACCTATAGCATGCTTTTTGTTGACATAGAACTGTAAATTTTTTTTAAAGCTTATTTTATTGTTATCTATAAATTTAAAGTATGAATTTGGTTTAAATTACATATTTTTGTATATTTGTGAAACGGATGATTAGACTGTTAGTCATTAACTAATAATTCAGTCAATTGTAGCACAAATGTACTTACTTTTATAATGAGCAGTGTAAACAGAATTTTTTATGAGCTCCCGCCATCAAGTTTATTTATTTATCTCCCTGTAGTTCCGTTCATAAATTAGAAACTATTCCATAGCCATACTAGATGAACATATTTTTTGATCATCCTATACAGTGGCCGGGAGCTATAGTTCAGTGGTTAAGCATTCTGCTTACTGATATAAGGGTCGAGAGTGCGATCCCCGATCCCGGTGAGGTTTTTAATAAAATTAAAAAATGTTAATGAAAACCTCTACAGAATGCCATCATTCGGAAGTGATGAAAAGCCGTGGGTCCCATGTTACTACGATGTGTAGCATGTAAAAGATCCTCTGCTAGGGTTGGAACTTCTTAGTCTCGGCAAAATTAAAGCAAAGTAGGACTAAGGTACCTGATACTGACATCAGTCTCCCCAAAACTGATACTACTACTAACGACAGATCAATAAAAAAACCAATTAGGGTAGGCTGTGAAATTGAATGATTTTGAACTGGTACTTTAGCCACATCCACAGAATGACATTTTATAACGTTTGTAATTTGACATTTTTATTGTAAACAAAGTTTATAACCTTAAATTGAAACTGCAGCAAAAAAATGAACAAAAATGTAATTTACCATATGGAAATTTACATAAAACTATAGGATATGTTGAAAATGTTGTCCATTTACGTCTAAACATAAACGAATTCTTCTTTGCAATCCAGCAAAAACATGATGTAACATTTGAGGTGAGTTTTTGATTTCTTCACACTTTTCTGTTATGCAATTTCTCAGTTCTTCCAGATTATGAATCGGCGTTGAATAAATTGAATTTTTAATGTAAGGCCATACAAAAAAATCACATATGTTCAACTCCCAAGACCTAGTTGGATATGGGATTTCAGCGTTCCTGCTTATTATTCTGTTATCGAAAAATTCTACAAGATATCGGAGTGTTTCCCTGGTGGTATGTGCTGTAGCACCATCTTGTTGGAAATACCCATTTTGTAATTCTTCGTCGTCTAGCTGATTGATGAATTGGTCGAGTATCTCAACCCGATATCGTGCAGCAGTGAGTGTGCCTTCAAAAAAAAATGGGACCCACCAATCTTCTTCGACAAATTCCAACCCAAACACCAACTTTTTGAGGATGTGAATTGACATATCCAGAAAGATAAAACCAGGCCTCGTCAGAAAAAAATACAGTGTTCAGAGCTGCTTCATTGTTGAGATTATTTTGAAACCAATTGCAGAATTCTATTCGTCTTGGAGGGTCTATTGGTAAAAGTTCATGAAAACATCGCAGTTTATATGCATAACGGTTTAAATCTTTTTTTAGGATTGTTCGAGTTGTGCCATAAGATAAATTTATTTGTTGAGCCAATACTCGTATGGAAGTTTTTGGCTGTTCTGCTGTTTATCCATAATCTGCCGGGCGGCTTCAATCGTTGCTTCTGTTCGTCTAAGCGGCGGTCCACTTTCTCTAAATAACTGCACAGATTTAGTTACAACGTCGCGAAAATAATTGTAATTGAACACTAAATCAGGGTATTCTTCACGAAAATCAGTCATGCAGTCATGAAGTGAATATTGCCACTCTCCATTTATTCTTACGCCATTTCGAAAGAAACATTCAATAGCTTTCGCTTTTTGTTGTGCAGTGAATACCATTTTTTCAAACTTTAAATTTTTTCACCAAATAAAAAACTTTAAAAAATTTTTTACAAGAGCGTTCAGTTTTAAATTTTCATGTCAGAAATGTCATTCTCTGGATGTGACTAAAGTATCGATTCAAAATAATTTAATTTCACAGCCTACCCTAATTGATTTTTTTATGGATCTCTCTGTACTACTATACAGTGAATTTATTTTAAGGCGCAATGTAGTCGTGCCGTCTCCATGAGGATTTGATTGTTACCTATTGGTTTCTAAGGATGCGCCACGTCCACACCATGTGTTTGTTTGTTTGTTTGTTAATGGACAAGGTCTAGACATGCAGAGTACCAAGTATCTTAGACATCGACTGCTTGGGTCATGTGGTCAAAGTCCTACTTAGAATTTTGTCGAGACTAAGGAGTTCCAACCCTAGCAAGGGATCTTTTACATGCTACACATCGTAGTAACATAGCACCCACGGTTTTACATCACTTCCGAGTGATGGCATTCTGTAGAGGCTTTCATCTGCATTTTTCTTATTTTTGAGAACCTCACCGGAACCGGGAATAGAACTCGCGACCCTTAGATCAGTAGTCAAGATGCTTACCACTGAGCTAACGACCCCGGCCCATACCATGTGTAAATGCGTTTATTTTAAAATGCAATATAGAAACGTTACTGAGTAGGTAAACAGATAATGTGTTCTACGGAGAAAGGAATTCTGTTGATGAAATGGTATAAAGACTTCAATTTACAGCAACTACGTGAGTTATTCCATGTTACATTTCCTGTTGTTATTTGTGATGCTTATTTTTAAAAGAAACGCATTTACACATTACTGAGCGTAGCTTACCTTTAGAAACAATTAAATCCCCATGGAAACGCAAGATTACATTGCGCATTAAAATAAATTCACTGTATTATTTACCATAAGAGTAACTAAAATGGAAAATAATTACTTTGGTAGCTAGACAACAAGTACAATAGTACATGTGCCATAGTATTTTCTCTTGATAATATACATATATTGATTACTGTCTAGCACATTTATGTTCCTTACAATTTTAGACAACCGGAATACAATATATACAGAGTCCTTTAAGATTGCACTAGATTGAAATTCGCTACTTCACGAGCGTAACCTACATATAACAATGTATGCTATTCTCGGTGCTGAAGCTCCCTTCAAACACAATTTCGGATGAACGTTCATATGAACTTTTTTGTTTATTTTGACCTATAGAATTTTGAAACACTTTGGATACATTAGTTACTGGCAACTTATATAACTCAGTCATTTTATATAATGACTATGCAGTTTATATAATGGCTAGCAAAGTTAGGCAGTTTATGAAATGCATCTCTTAAGACCATTTCTTTCTTTGTTTGTATGTTTGTATCTTTGTTCTCTATCTCCTCCGAAGATACTGGACCGATTAAGTTGTATGATGGCTTAAAAGTTTGCTAATTTTTAGACTTAGATCGTAGGCCGGATTTTATTTACAAAAAAAGTACGAAAAAGTGTTAATTTAATTAAATCCTCTAAGCAGCGTAGCGGAGCTTCTGTCACCGTGGGCTACGGTGTGATAGCTGCTGTGGCCGTGTGCTGTTAGCTCGGGTGATCGCCTGTGTTCATATATCTGTATAGCGGCGCATTATTTAAACAAGCCAGGTTGGTCCAGGGGTAGAATGCTCGCTTGCCACGATGGCGACCCGTGTTCGATTCCCGGCCGATGCATACTTTTTTTAAATTTATATTAATAAATCTCTCTTAAATTAGCGAACCAAAGCGTAGTTCGGGTGACTCACTAGTATATTATATTCCCTAATGAGCTGTAGACATTTTATGCAATACATTTTTTAAAGTAAAAGTTAGCTATCATTAGCTAATGGGTTTAATGCCGGTGTACACCAACTCATTACACCCTAGCAAATTTTTAAGGTAGTTATGGAAGGCGAACTATTCACCGGAGACAGACCAACTCATCTAAGGAGGTATATAAGACACATGATCAAAGGCTGAACTAACGTAAAGAAACTATAACGACACACAGCCTAGAAATGAGATTCAACGATGCCGATTTATTTAACATAGCCTTGCAACCGTCTGGTCATTATACACTATACAGTGCTATCGTAAAGTAGCGGATAAATTCGTTAAAAATTCAAGAAATAACTTTTGGAAAAAACACTCAGACCCGTCGATTTTTATTTTTATTTGGGCATTTTTTGAAATAAAATTCATATATACAGGTATGGCGTTATCGATGTTTTTTTTTAATGAAAACCCTGTTCTTTTATTACGGAATATGAAAGAACGCATCTTTTTTCTTACGCTAAAGTAATTTTTGTGTATAGGTCGATTACCAAAAATTAAGAAAAAAAATTAAGTTTTTAAAATACTAAATTTGATTTTACGCTTTTACCAATGACAGCAATCAATAAAAAACATATCGGTCGTCTTAGCTACTGTCAGGCAGACAACGGTGCACAATTTCACGTTTAATTTAGTTGTTTTTGAAATTATTATTCCAACTACATTTAGTATTTTGCAATAAAAAAAATTTTTTCTTAATTTTTGATCATCTGATCTATATTCCAAAATTAGCTTAACGTAAGTTAAAAGATGCGTTCTTTCAAATTCCGTAATAAAAAAAGGGGTTGCCATTTAAAAAAAAACATCAATAATGCCATACCTCATACGCGAGACACCCTGTATGTATGCATTTTATTTCAAAAAATGTCCAAATAAAAATAAAAATCGACGGGTCCGAGCGTTTTTTCCAAAAGTTATTCCTTGAATTTTTAACGAATTTATCCACTACTTTACGAAAGCACTGTATAAAATGTCTAGGAATTCTATAGTACCAGGTGAGTTTTTTAAAGTGTTAGAAGGTAATAGGGAGATGGGGGGACATATTTAAACATATTTTTCGCATTTACCTCCTCTCTGTGTTTTGGGGGCCAGGGGTAGCTTTCGAATTTTAAATAAGATGATGTACTTTTGTTTATAAAATTCGAATCTGCGTAAAAAACTAAGTATGTGTACAAAATATTTTTTGATTTGCTTTTTCGATTACGGGATTATGATAAACTAAAATTTGATTAAAATTTTTTTAAAAAATTCAATTTTACTAATAAATCAAGTTTACTTATTCAGAATTATTATTCGTGTCCATAGAAATGTGTTAGTTCCACTTAAGTTAGTTGAGAATTTTAACGTTTTAACTATTATTTCACTTTTTTAAATTTTATAACCGAATAAATAATAATTCCGTAACCGCTAGCAAATCAAAAAATATTTCGTACGCGTACGTAGTTTTTTACGTAGATTCATATTTTATAAACAAAAGTACATCATCCTGTTTATAATTCCAAAGTTACCCCCCACCCCTCAAAACACAAGAGGCAGTAAATGTCAAAAATAAGTTTAAATATGTCCCCCCATCTCCCTATTGCCTCACAAAAATTGCATGTAAATATTGTATACTGTTTTAGAGATATCGCCTTGTAATACTTTAAAAAACTCGCCCAATATAAAGCAGACAATTTCGCCGACATTATGTTTAATATCGACAAACATTAAACAAACGAAGTGGTATTTTAGGCAGTTCATGAAATTATAAAAAATTACCTAGTCATTATATAAAATGTTGCTTGTAACATATACATAACCATTACGCTTCTTACAATATCAAAAAATACAGAGACTTTATTGTTTATAATTTTTAATTTTTTCCACACAACGTAACCCATATTATTGCATTTTTTATGGGAAAAATATATGTTTGTTTACTTGAAAAGAAAACTGTTTTCGGTCTTATAACTGGTATTCATTTGTTTTCTTATTCTGTGCTTTCATGCTTCACTTTAGAAAATGGATTATGGGTACAGTAGATTTACCTTTTTTAAGCAAGGTGATACTTAAGTGGTCATTACATTTAAGAGTAGTTAGATGACAACTTTGCATAAATATGTCAAACGTTAATAATAATTTCACAAAGAATGCATTTCTATGAACCAAGTTTGCACAGGTGGTTGCGATAAAAACGAATTTGGATAAAATACAGAAGGAAAAGAGAGCTCAATGGGTATTTCACCTGCGTTTGGTGCATTAAATAAATAATGTACTCTGCGTTAGCCAGTGAATCTCAAAAGTTTGCATCAAATCCTAAGGCATTTTTTTCCGTAAGTGATTAATTTTTAGTGCAATGTACTTCTACTAAAGTGGCCTATAGCTGTTAAGTTGACAAAAATGGAAACGCCTTTATCTTTATGCTTTTCCAAAAGTTTTTCTATATATTTTTCATGGCCTACGCGGTAGTAATTTGCTAACCATTGATGTCTACATATAATTTCTTCAATATTCTATTCTCTCTGCGTACAGTTTTACTAAATTTGTTATTTAATGTTTGGAAAATGATCTACTTGTAATATGTTTTATCTGATATCTGTTCTCTTATAGTAAAAAATATAAACATAAACATTCAATTCATACTTCTATCTAATTATTTTTAGTGATTTCGTTATTATATTTTTCTTTACTTTAAAATTTTCAAGCCGCAAAAAAGTTCTCATGTCGATTTTCGAGCCAGCGTTTTTTTAAATTTCAGTTTTCAGGGTTTTAGACGTCTTTTAAGGACTGTTAAAGTATTATAATTATTATTTATATCAAAATGTTAAAACGTACAACGTTAATAGTTTGTTAGAAGTATATGAAGCCAGTTTTTTTTATATAGACGGAACGAGAAGAAAAGCGACGGAGGTGTTTCAATTTATGTTGTTTTCACGATAGGTAATTGTTGATTGTAAAATTTATAGGAATTTTACTGTACGGTAGCAATTCGGCCATCACCTTATAATAGTATTTTGCGGTTAAGCTCGGTTACTTCCATAATGATAGTGGTGTTAGTATGTCTAAAAACAAATATAATCACTGAAAGCAACTCACTAATAGACATCACAACATGATTTTTTTTTAATTATAAAAACCTAATTATTAAGTTTCTGTAAGTGGCATAGCCGTGAAACATTAGGATTGAACTAGGTATATTCCAAAAGTACCTACTTAATTAAGCGGAAAATAGTGATGTGTTTTAAAACATTTTAGTTTAGTAGCAGGTTAAAAGCAATCCTATTTTCTAGGAATAAGAACTACAGCACAATATAGTAAAGGTATTTCTGAGCATGAACTTTTTATTGGAGTTCGTAACTACCCTTAAGATAACTCAATTCAGAGCTATTAACAAGGCAGAGGTCAGTAGCGCTGATAAGCTTCCCCGATCCGGCGACATCATCATTCTGTTCTGTCCAAAAATCTGTAGTTTCTCATCACGGCGATGCACGCGAACGGGAATTTACTACAGAATGCTAATTTCGTTTGAGGTAACTAGCCGGGGACCAATTTAATTTAAAATTGGGCAGACCCGAAGCTACCCACCCGTATGCAACCCACATCGACCAGATTGAGATGGAACTAAAAAAGGTTTATAAAGTATGAGACCATTATCGCAGGCAATCTCTATAGATCTAGTCTTGACATGTTTCATAGTTTTCAATGCGCGTTTCCAGCAGCGGCACCTGAGCCCGTAATCAATTCCACTGAGTCTAAATCTTAGCGCGCCCCCATTGGTCGCTTCTTCAGTAATTTAGTTAATGGTTCCCTGCTGTGCGCTCCCCTTGCCATAAGTCTTCTGTTACAAGAAGTAATGGCCGGCTGTCACGCTTTCAACCCTGTACAATGCCTGCTACGCCCGACACCCTTGCGATGCTGACGGTCAGAGTGATCGACCCTTCACCTACCTTTACAAAGATCGCATTCAAGCACCACTTTGAATCCGATTTTTTTAACAAGTCCTTGGCTTAGGCGCTTTGAGCCGATCGTGCAGAAATAGCCCCTGGCCAGCGGTGCGCAGGCCGTAGATATTTTTGTGCCACGTTTGGTAAAATTGGATATGTGGGAGTGTAATGAAAGGGTTATAATTATAACTTATTTTCATATGTCAAGTTTCAAGACTAGGTACTGAAAGGGTTTTTGCACGTCGCGTCGTGAAAAAGTATTACTCTGTAAGTGGAAGTCTGTAGTTCGACAACATTTATATTTCAATGTACATCTCCTATTGGGCAGAACACTATATTGTATCCAGTATGTTTATAAGTGAAAATTACTTCAACTTGCTAATCTTTTTTAGACGATTCCAATAAGGAGTTCCTACATGTAATTTCTGCCTATAATAGTTAGAGCCATACGAGGGCTGTACAATATTTATTGTCCCAGTAAGCAACATCACATTATTTTTCAATATAATTTCCTTGAACATGAAGACAGTTATTCCACCAATATTTAAGCACAGTAGTGTCATGCTTGAAAAGCTTTGAGTCTTGACCACAAAAGAATTTCTCAACTGCTGCCATAACAGCGTCATCGCTCCTAAATTTGAATTCCGAGGGCTAATGTTGCATAACATTGACCAGTATTGTCAACCTATCTTCCCTCACTATGCCATTGACATAATGCCACATTTGAACTCTCGAGACCAATTGTTTACTGCTTTATAGGAAGAAGCAGAATCCCCAAGCACGCAAATCATATTTGCATTAATTTGTTTTGGCATTAAACCTTTCTTTTGCAGGTGAGTATTTAGTGAGTGATTAAAGCTCACTTTTTTCCATCGTTCAAAATCTTCGTGTAATCACTGATTCCAGCTTGTACAACTTTTAAACTACTAAAGGTCAACTAATCAAATTTGGCAGTTTTATTGTCAAGAAAATAACAAAACAGTAACGGTTGCTAGGGGCGTCATACTCCGGAGCCATATATGCTAGAGACAGTAAAGACTGTACAACTCTGAAACATCCGTTAAAATGTTTAATACAGGTACAATGTGGTCTAGAAAGTTTCCAACAACCCATTTTTCTAACATTAATAAGAATATTGTTGCTCAATAAACACTTACATATCGCACAGATTGGAACAGAAAGTACAATTCGTTTTTTAAAAATAATGAAGATAAAGAAACTGCAAATACAGCGGGTTCTCTCAAATATGTACATCTTATTTGCAATGTCCTTCAATAGTTCACATATAAATCAAATTTTTCAATGAAAATATTTAAGTAAGTACATAGAAGAAAAACAAGAAAAAAACATATAGAATAAGTAATAAATGTGCAAGATGGAAGAAAGTCCATAACGGAATCCAAGAACAATAGGGCACCGAGACCAGTAAAAGTTCAAATAAAATTACGCAAACATAGAGGAAACAAATTAATCCGAATGTTTACAAAGGAAATCAAAAAATTCGAAAAAACGAAAAAATGGCATTAGAATAAAATTAATGAAAGTAAGAATAAATGTGAAAGATCTCTATAGCACGAATATTTAGAAGAGTATCATGGGCGTAGCCAGGGAGGGGCAGGGGTCGGCAGTTGCCCCCCCCCCCCCCCAAACATATATAAAGAACAAAAGGCAGTTGATTTATAATCATGATTGCAATTCACATTCTACATTAAAAAAAAGAAACTACGATTTGCAGCAGATTTGAGGAAACTGATGATATTTCAACTTATAATTTTTGTAATTTGTAAAAAATGAAATAAAACTATAATAAAAATAATAGTTGATTGTGTAATTAAATTTATGCCCCCCTCTAATTGGTATCCTGGCTAAACCCTTGAAGAGTATTCAAAACAACCGTACAAAAAAGTATGACAGAAGTAAGCGACGACTTGGAACACACTGGCCAATGTTTAGATAATACATATATCCTGCATCCGACATTTAATAGAAACCAATAAAGATCGGAAAGAAACATCTGGCGAACAATGCGAAGACTAAATTAATATCCCAGAAAAATTGATTAATATACCCGTAGTGACGTAGATGTATAAAAGCACAAAGGAAAACATGATTTCGTTAATGATATCTACGTCTTAATCTATCTGGAAGTTGAAGGGTGACCAGGACGTTTGTCATCTTCGATATTTCTCGACTTTCTCTAAATTGTTTGTGGCATTTAAAAACACAGGCACGAGACAAACATTCGAGAAGAAGAAAACAGCATTCAATCGAACATCGCACCTTTAAACATTCTAATACATTCAAATAACTAGGATCAGCTGTAACAAGTAATAGTACATTCTCTCTCATGGTCATCAATCCTGTAGATTAGTTGGGTTTAACACAACGGATTTGCCTTCTTTAGCTATTCCCACCCGGAAATCCGATTGGGTGACTGTTGTACTTCCCGTATCTTCTACTATTGAAGACCTCATTCCATTTGTGTTGACTTCTAGGGGAAATTTTCAGGCTTCCGCGGTGGTTCCCCGTTGCCTTCCGCTCGTTGTTCAGCCTTATTTGGCTGAAGCAATTTCCTTCTTCAGCTTTTGTTTTATAGTACATTAGAAGAAGATATAAACAATAGAATCAGAATAAGAAAATCAATAAAAAACACTATATTGAATTAAATGGAAAAAGGCCACACGGAAAGAAATTAAATTATGATACCAAATATACTATAGGTATGGACACCGAAGAAACCTAGAAATTACTACTAAAATTAGAAATACGATAGAAACTTGATTTCTTGCGGAGGCTCCAAATTAGTACGGAAGAAAAATATTCGGCAGGCAATGGAGATAAAAACTTCAAATGGTACGAACATGTAGAAAGAATGCCAGTAGAGGGATGGCCTAATATTAGGTACCACAACGAAAACGTAGAAGTAGTTCGACCACTCTGAAATGAAAAGCTTATGTAGATAATATTACGAAATAAAGGGATCTTAAAACGGGGAATTGGAAAAATCATAAGCAAGTGGAGTAACCTGATTCCCAAAAATAAATCTGTAGCTTAAGCAACTTTACTTCAGTTCTATGTTCTATAACTTGTCAAATGTTTTCTTATTGCAGTGGTATTTTCAGCTCTTGATTGAACATATATTTAATTTAGAGTTGAACACCTGAACCCTTAATATACAGACCACCCCCAAAATGGCAAGCTTATGTAAATAATATATAGAAGAAAGCAATATTACAATGGGGAATTGGGACAATAGAAAACGGAAGATGGAAACAACAAACTGATACAGGATATAGTTGAAGAAGAAGAATAAGTAAATCATAAGCAAGTGGAATAATTTTCTCAAACAAATATCTAGCTTGATCGACTTCGCTTTTTTATTAATTGCCAATTATTTTCTTGTTGCATTTGCAACTGTTCCAGAATTAAATATATAGTTATTTAGAGTTTAACATCTTAGTTCTTAAACGACCTTTAAATAACTATCATTTGTGTACCAAATTCATCCCACCATAGTGGCGGTAAGTTTTATCGAGGAAATCAAAACAAGACAAGACTGAGTGTAATTTTATAACCTTTTTTTATAAAGCTTTAACCCGTCTTACAAAATAAGAATACATACCTTATTCTTGAGATTTTGCCCCACTCTGTAGTTTTCAAAGATCTGATCGATGTCGTTTTAGTTTTTAAGTTTGCAATTATATTTTGATAAAACTATTATTTTAATAAAAAAATATCGTTCGTTGCAAACTACAGTGCCTTTATAAATGATCGAACGTTTTTGAATGGTCATTATTTTGGCGCCATTTATTTTAACTATTTGATGTTCACGTGCAGTGTTATATTTTGACGTTGAAATATTTCATTAGCGTTCGTTCGTTGTGCAAAGTTTTGTACCAAGTTTACAGCCGGTTTCAGTTATGTTCTGTGGTTTCAGCGTACTATTCTTTTGCAAAAATCATTTCTCTAATTAACGTATTTGAGTTTGGTGTAAGTATACACACTAGTTAACAAATTTGAAGTTTTGAGGTTATATTCTTATTTTAGATTGCAAATTATAAACATGTCGTTCACACCTGAACTAGATGCTTTTATTCTAATGGCTCACTTTCGTAGTGGAACCCGAAATCAGCACGGTTCATGGTTCTATTCCATTCAGTCATTCATCGAACAATTTACTGAGGCGTTAGCAGGTGTGCTATGCTTTTTCTCACCATAAGCGGATTATTATTTACCGTTTCAAAGACAAACATTGCATCTTCAAAGGCAAATCAACGGACAACCTACCGTTTTAACAGAAGAAAACGTAGCTGACATTAATAATCGAATTCAACTAAGCTAGCAGAATTCAGTTGGACTTGCAGAGAGTATTTGAAAATATGAAACGACAGATTAATTTGTGTCTACAAAATAATGGTCAACATTTCCAACAATTTTTATAGACAATCTCTGTATCCTTATTGCGGCGTGTTTTAAATGGGCTGTCAGTTGGCTGTAGTGATCAATTCATCATAACTTCAGTACAATAAGATAAGTGTTTCTGGTTTTCCAGTTAATTCTTACGTTGTTATCGTTATTTGTTGATGACGGGAGCCGGGTAGTCCCTTAAATAGCATTAGGGTAGAATAGAATAATTACTTATCTTAAGTGAAATGCACTATTTTGTCCTAAAACTAACTGAAAATTGAACTGATGTGATTGAAATTGGAGTTTCTACTTTACGTGAAGACAGTTGAATACATTTTGTATCAATAAAATGTTTATAATAAAAAATGTATTGTATAAGATTATTCCGATTTACTGAAGTTTATTCCTTGCGAGGTAACATTTTATGATTTTGAATAATTAAGACTGTTTTCATAAGAGCTAGGTTGATTTGAGTGTTATTTTTATTTATTTTCACTGAATGAGAAATTAATAAATGGTAACATAATGAAATGTTTACCCCCAGTACTCTTTCTGATGCCACTGCCACCAAAACTAAAATGTTTACAGTAGTACCAACTCATGTTAAATGGGTTGCCTACATACGTTCTTAATCAGCGTTCGGTCATTTATGAAGAGACTGTACTTTTAACCAAACTGCATAATAGAAGCTATGAAAAAGGTGCAAATAAAATATATTGAAAAAGAAGGCTGTGAATTCGTTTTTTTTTTCTCCTATTTAATGATGCCTGTATAAAAACTAACAAAATGAAGCTGTTAGCTACTGAAATGGATTTTTCACGAAGAAGCTGCCGAAAGACCAGATCGGATAGGGTACGAAATGAAACCATTCGAGGGAATATGGAGATGGCCAAAGATATTATGGACGAGGTGCAAAAACGACAATTGGTATGGCTCGGCCACATTAACAGAATGGATGAAACAAGATGGTCAAGGGGAGTATTAAAATGTGTTCTACCTGAAAAACGAAAAAGAGGACGCCCAAGGCGAAGCTGGAAAGATGATGTAAATGAGGTTATGCAGGCGAGAAACTTAGACGAAGACGCCTGCTATGATAGGAAGGATGGAAACTGGGTGCGGATAGACGGCGACAGCTGTAAACTTGTATTAACCTAATATTTTGATATTTTGATTAAGCTATTAACAAACAAATAAAACATTTGTCTGTATTTCTGGAGTACGCTGTATTCGTATAAAGGTTAGAAGTGGATTTTAAAAATGTTTGCAACAACCATCAAGGGTGGCGTTATATAGCATGCGACTCTAAAGAATTATAAATGCAAAAGCTAATAATAATAGTAAACTTAATTAATTGGTAGAATAGTATAATATGTTACTAGTGTATAAGTACAAGCATTTAAAGCACATGCGACGAGTTTAAGACCACGACGCGAAACGGAGTTCTTTTAGTGACCGTAACAGAAATACGAGGGAAAGTCAGCAATTAGGTCACAAAATGCTGTTAAAAAATACTCGGAGGAATACTTAGCCGAAAACAAGTCTTCACCTACATTAATACGCTTATCCCATCGCTTTATCAATGCCCCAATACCTGCTGCATAGAAGTCTTTGGGCTGATGTCTCAGCCACATGCGCTCCTCACTTTCGACATCATTATCACCTGGGAAACGTTTGCCGCCACGTTGTTTTTAGTGGACCAAACAGATGGTAGTCACTGGGGGTTAAAAAACATTTCCTTATGGATATCATTTGCAGGAAGTCCTTTGCCCAGAAAAAACGGACAACGGCTCTTTCACAGTGCACTTTTCCAGTACAGTCGCCATTTTAACACTGCCTGTGCACGCATGTTAATGGAACACGGCAACTGTTACTTGACTATCGTTAAGTTCGATTGTGCTGACACCTAATGACAGATTTGAAAATAGCTCACTGTTATATTCAAATATCCCACATCAGTTTGTGAACTAATTACTTATTTTCCCTCGTATAAAAACTTAGTTCGGTGACACGCTTTTCGTCACATTGTTTTGGATGTTCTACGTTATTTTGACATTCAAATTTAGCGCAAAACGTGTTTTAATGAAGTAGTTAGTTATCAAAGATAATTATAACAGTAGACATTTTACTTTATTCAGTCCACTTTGATGCTTTAATTATTTAAAAAAATGCTTTGATTTCGGAGGCTTTTACGGCCATTGTCATTAAGTAAAAACGACTTCCGGGATCGGACCGTGTCATTATTGAGGTCGAAGAACTCAGTCGAGTTTCGCCTCTGGCGTGGTTAACACGTTGAGTTACCGCGCTCTTTTGCTTTTACCTCCTGATGAAGCCCCTTACGAAAGTGGGTAAACCGTTGAGTTCTCCGACCTCAATAATGACAGGGTCCAATCCCGAAAGTCGTTTTTTACTTAAAAAACACTTTTAAGTACCTCCAATGAAAGAAGTAACTAGAATAAGTAACCTCACGTTCAGTTTAAAATACGTAGCATCAGCACACGTGCTAAAAGTAAACAGCTGATGCTACTTCTAGCACGCTGATTTTTAGTGTGTCATTTTTAGTTCGATTGGTAAAAACCCTACTTTTAGTAGGCGTCGTGGAAAAAAACATTTATTTTTTTCGAGTACTACTAGATATACTAAAAAATATAAGACTAATAAAACTGAAGTTACGTTCGCACGATTGTGTATCAAAAATTAATGAAAATAATAGTTACCTTGTTCTGTCACAAGTCATGGTTTATCCTGCAATAGGATCAACAAGTGCAAATAACAAAAATGTTATGAATAGTGATTCCCTTCTGGAGCATAGTCAGTTCTCATCTCGATATCGCTTCCAGAATTGGAGATGTCTCGAAATGTGAATTTAAAAACCAAAAGCACACAAGTTGTAGAATGATACTTTTACACTCGGTTCTTCCTCTTAATTTTCTTGCAGTGTACAAATTTTCAAATGGTAAAAGAACCTCCTCTGTTGCACTAAGTTAATGTAGTATAGAATATATAACAGCGTAAAATGCAAAAATGAAAACATTTACAATTAGAAGAAGGGAAAATTGTCGTTTTACACAGGATTATTTAAATCGATATTTATTTAGATATTATGAGGGTGTCGAATTGTTTAAATTAAAATCAATTACAAAAATTTGATGATGCGAGACGTCTAATCAATAGCTATTTAAGTAACAAGGAATGTAAGGACCTATTAACATTTGAGGTAAGCAAGTACAAGCCAAGACGAAGTCGCGGCTTGTTGCCTGCCGAAAATGTTAATATAGGCGATACATTCCGAGTTATCTTCTTATATTTTTCTCGCTGCTTATCGAAATCGTCCTAGATTTTTGAAAAAATCGTTTGGTTTGTCACCTGTCACCAGATTTTCGTGAGTCGTGTTACCTGTGAGTGTCACATGTCACATAAACACTTGCAATTTATAAACAAAACGTCTAAATCTGCATCTTGCTTTGCTAATTTTATTATCCTAGGAACTTAATAATAATATTAAGTTCCGTTGTCAAGAAAAAGCAGCAAACAAATATAATCGCCGACTTACACGTTTTGTTACTAAGGCTGTATCACTGACTTACATGATCAGCAGCGGGAAAAATATATTTTGAAAATGTATAAGTTACTGAAATTTGAGAAAATTGAAATTTTGCAAATAGTGATTTTTCCTGATCTTTTAAAAAATTGAAACAAGAAAATAATCTTCCGGACAGATTTTCCTCTTATATAAGATTAGTATTCTACTTCGGCTTACTGTCATCAATATTTTATTTCTAAAAGTAGACTTTAAGTGTTAAAAATAATTTGCTACTTTGAATTATACCATGCAAATGTTCCGTAACTTCGTCGTCTGGGGAAAAAATCATTGATCGTTTGAGTGGAGGTCATATCGTACTAGGTAAAACCTAACTCGTTTTTCAATAAAGAACATCAACAAGTGTCGTGTATACCTATAATAATTTCAATTGTAAAATAAAGTATAGACTTTCATACCAATCTACATATGTCATCTTGCGAAGGAGAAAAGAATGAAAAGATAAAATTTATTTTCTCTTAAAATTAAAAAAAGTTTTACAAATTTTTGGTTTCATGGAAAATCTCAGTACGTTTTTTCTATGCATCCTAGTAACCACAGCAGTCGGTGTCTAAGCTACCGGGTACTACGTAAGCATACAAGTATATTAATGATGCATTATCACACATGTATTGTACAAAATGTTATCTACAACTGCCCAAGATTGAGAAAAGTGTATTAAGAAAAATGTGAGATTTATAATTTTCAAAAATATTTTAGTAGGTAAATGTCATTATGTCATTCATTGGACACTATTTCTGTTAGGTAATAAAGTTCATTACACCACTAATGGTGTAATGAGTGACGTAAGAAGTCCTTATCCAACCAGTTGTAGATAAACAAACAAACAATACAGTGTAGTTGCAATTACTCAACCTTGATTCACTTTAAACGATTTTGTTATTTAGTTTTATTTGTTCAAACAATATGGCCGTTTTTCTACATTTGAAATTCCATAACTCCGCTGATCCAAGAATAAACACTTAAATCGTTATAGTGAAACCACTTTCTAGTGTTTATACAATTAATTAAAGCTTAATTAAATAATAACTTGGTCAAAACAACTACCGTTTATTTACTAATAATTTCTTAAGACATGTAACATGGTATCGCTCATATAGGTTAACAAGGTTCAAGCATTTTAGTTTATGATTGGACGAATCTAAAAAATAATAACAATGCATCACCTGAAAGTATGCTTATAAAGCCAATGTAATAATTATCTCTCCACTTTACTGATATTATACGGAGAAATTTTGCTTATAAGTACAGATTTTGTAATTTTTTAGGTATTTTTATAAAACGTACGAGTTTTTAAAAACTAACACGCCGCAATTTATCAATTCGTTTAATAATAGAGGATGTCACGCCAGATGATACTAATTGATTGTTTTTTTTAATTATACATGGAAGATTAATTGACATTAAATTGTATTTATTTGGGGTTTAATGGATCTTTAATCATTGGTATTATTTATAGGAAATTGCGCAAAGCAGTGGTGTTAAGACACGCAAGTACTGAGAAAATGTTAAAAATAAGAAGTACTTCTTATACAAGTAATCTTTTTAATATCGCTTCATCAATGTTTTCTTAGAGAAGCTCCTAATATGTAAAGATTCGTTTTTTTCGTATAGGTAAGATGAAATATTTTAGGTTAACTACAGCTGGATCTTCGATAGGCGAGCGGTCCCATCTTTTGCAGTCGAGCCCATAGTAAATACTCGAGCTCATAAGAGAGTTCGAATCCAGGCACGAGCGTTCCGGTTTTTACTTAGGTAAGGCATGATAGTGTGACTCCCGCACTCCCACGAAGTAATGAAAAAGCGGTACCAGGGGGAAGGGGGCGATACAAGAGCCTAGGAAAGAAAAAAAGTTAACTACAGCTAATTTGTAAAAAACATTACGGCGAGTAAACGAATGTCAGCTCCTCTATTCAAAAGCACTTATATATGTGCAAAAACATGGAAGTCTAAAACAGTACAGCCTCTACAGTGCGTCAGTAATAGCGTCAACAGGTTGTATTTATGTGGGTGACTAGATAGATTAATAATAATGCTTTGTAGTTAGACACACAATTTTATAGACTGGTTGTTTGAGACGTGTAACAAAAGTCGGCAATCTGTATTCAAGCACTATCCATTAATTATGTTTATTTATAAACATAATAACTGCAAATCTGTTCAAATATATAAATATCAATTGATTAAGAGTTTTAAGTGCAAAGCGATATTCGAGAAAACTCTTTGCAGTTATCTAGATAGACTATGCAAAAATAACATGTAGATGCAATTATTTCTCCGTATTTTATCTAATTTTACCAAACACGATAAAAACAGCTATGAAAGTAACGACGCGACGGTGTGCTACGCACCCTTAAGGGTAGCGGCAGGACTGTGCGTTACCTGTATTTATCACATGTCACGTATCTAAACTGAGGCAAAGGAAATTTATTAAAAATTTGCGTGTGCTTTGGATAAGGTGAATAATTTAGAATAGGAAAAGCATTTTCCTGTCTATAAACACATGCAAGAATCTAACCACACACAAGATAACATTATCTGGACTTGCTTTCCAAAATTAAAATATTTAAATACAATAGATAGGCGGCTAGACGATTATACAGCCCAAATTTAGTAGTAGAATTTTCATATTTACAGCGCAGGCATTACAGCTGCGCTAGTAAAAAATGTTCAATCCTTTCGAAAACAGGCACCGCTACCGCTGTGTAGAAATGGTTTCACCAACCGATTTGAGATATCAAAAAGAAACCCCTGAAAGCCGGATCGCATTAGCACATTCATCACACAGCCCCTCCCTTACATCTCAATGTGAACTTTCGTACAATACTGCAAGAGCCACTATCCATTAATCTCTGCGACCTGTTTTGTAAGACTGTTTTATGGAACTTCTGTGAACCGTGAAGCACATCTCAATCTTTTTAAAAGGCAATTATTGGCCGGCGTACCTGAACTGAAACTATGATGGTTGCTTTATAGCTTTATGGGTATCGATTAAATGGCATTCACTGGACGCTGAAAGTTTCAACTTCAGTAATAATGCCATTTTTACCCCCAGGTGCTTGATTATGAAAGATCTGAGGAGTAGGATGTTAAGAAATATATTTTTAGGTTACTGGAGGACATACCAATGTAAATAAATACCATAAAAAGCTGCAGCATCGCCTTGAAACCTGCGAGAAGATAGTTTACTAGTTTAGTAGACCAGAAGCATTACATAACTGAGATTCCTAACGAATCGTGACTCGCGTTTAAAACGTTTTAAAGTGTTGTTACTCTGGGCATATAAATAATTCATTTTAGCAATTGAATTTGCAAATTATTCACAACCTACCGCATTGAAAAAAAAACCTAATTGGTGTAACCGGCACTCGTACGTTTTCTGAATTTAATGAATAAATTTAACTACACATTTGTTTATAAAGTCAAAAATTTATATGGAGGTATAATTAACAGAGTAAGAATTATTTACTTGTGAGGATAGATTTACCCGAACTTAAAAACAAAACTATGCAATATGTTTTAAGTTAAATTATTATTATTATTATTTAAATACAAGTAGCATATTTCAGCAACTATTCAAAGTTATAAACTCAGAAATACACTTCGTTATCGTAATTATTTTTCTAATATTCTTTATATCGAAGCTTGTCAGAAGTACAGATTATATAGACGAAATACTAATATAAAAGAAAATTTTATATTTTGTATAAGTACCTATATGATTAACACAGAAAGAACCTACATAACAGCTAGAGACTTACGTGAACTCAAGAAATAAATTTAAAACGCTTCCTCTTGTCGTATGTAAATGATGGTATTTTAATTATTTTTTACTAAAAATTAATTAAACAATCTCTGCTGGTTTTCCATATTATTTTGTATTCATAAGGACAAAAAATGTTACCAGTGGTGTTTCATAATCATCGGGAAAAGAATAAATTAATCTATAATGCGTCTTAACATCTCCTGTATATTTTTAATACGGGAATTCGGAATGAAATGGTTTATCGATATTATATAAATTAAAACATAAAAGAAATCTCTAGTTAGCATCTCCTATCACGGCATCTACACCGTTGGAGGATGTCCATAAAAATAAAATATTCACTCAGGTTTTAATTATTAATTGCCGTAGTTGTCATCTTATTTATTATGGCTCGTTTATGCTCCTGGTTATGTGCATTCGAAGCAATTTAGACGCGCCACTTTCGTTTAATAATGTAGGTTTCTAATAATTTAGAAAAAACTGCAGCTATCTGACACGATCACATACTTGTCGTATTTATAAAATATTTTAATTTTATTATGATCTACTAGCTGAATAAAATTAGAAAGATCGACGAAATTCATTAATACAAACATATTTTTTATTTAACTTTTATAACCAACGGATAATTTAAATGTATAGAACAGCGTTTCTAGTTTAAATTCCCATTGACTATTATATTAAAGCTCCAATTTATTACTTTTAAAGTATCACGATTAATATTTGAATACACTTCCCCGTTATCTAAAATGCTAGTGCTGAAGAGCCCTGCGGTAGTTATACTAACTTTAAACAAGTAAATTAATTGCACTGTTTTACTATAAATCTTTTACGGCGGTTGTTATGTTGATTTTACCTCAGGGTGCGTATGTTTAGTAGCCCTTAGAGTATATTTAGGTACACGTTTAACGTACTCCCGCATCAGTTACTTCACATTTGTTTGGTGATTATTTCATTTTACGTAATTGCTCCCCTTTATTGAAGCAGACGTAGTAAGTACTACACGCTGTTACTGATGAACTTTAAATAAATCTAGTTAAATGCCAATTACATATAAAGTTTTAGAGAAACACGATGCTACTCGTAATTTGGAACAATGAACTCATATTGTGAAAAATAAAATCGTAAACAATACAAGATTCGATATAAATCTTGAGTTTCAAAATATACTTTTGTAAAACAAAGTACAAAATTTTGAAAACAGCATTCTTATATATATTATATTATCATTACCCTCATTTTACCTTGCGGTGTAGAGGCTGGTGCTTCATGTGCTTGCATCTGGCCGTACAATGCTCAACTTGCCCCGGATTCGGGATACAAAGTTGGAGCGCGCCTTTTGTGCTTGCACAGCAACCATTGTGTGAAGTGTGTGTCATGTTTATGTGTTGACCTTGTTACTCTATCTCTTAGGTCTGTGGTTCTGAGTAGAGCACAGTTAATTTGGTGCCCAACTGTGAATGGTCTCACTGAGCCCGATTCTAATCGCCAAGGATACGGAAAAATTCCGACCCCAGGGGGATTCGAACCGAGGACTTGCGTAATGCAAGCCTGGCGCTAACCCATCTGCGCCACGCAGCTTCTTAATTAATAAAATTATTTTAGTAATGCTTATCGTAGCAACCCATTCCACTTTAGTATAGAAAAATGAAGTCAAAAATGTCTTAAATTTTATTTTATTTTTTTCTTACAAGTGGCGTTTAATCGACGATGGCAATGATTATTTTATTTCACAGTAATTTTAGTGCTGAAGTTTTTTTTCTGTGCATTAGGTCTCTGGTGAATCTTTTTGTATTTTTCTGTTCTCACTTTAAGAGAATCAATGAAAACAAGATCGTAAAAAATTACAGCTCTATAGTTCTGCATAAATACAATTAAGCAAAATAAATGAAAGCGAATATCGTTTTTTGAAATTTAAACCTAGTGATCCTAAAATAAATTTTATGCAACAAATTTATAAAGCATGTCCTTTTCTTACAGGTGGGAACACAAGAGTGAAGTCAGTGTTACAAACCCACAAGTAAAAATAAGACGCTTTATAAACTAGTTTCATACGTAATACACTTATTTGCTAATTAATAAAATGTACTGCATTTGTATGTATTTAAACTTCCAGTAGTTGGCAACGCATGGTTGTCATGTAAACCTTGTAAAAAACTGAAGTATATTGTTGCTGGCACTGTCAGTCGATGTCAAATGCGAAGTTAGCAGGTTAAGTTTTTCGTCATTCTGACACGAATTGACGCAAAACCTAATTTCGAGTTTCACATAGACACTTAGACAGCGTCACGAACAATAGTGATTTTTTCATGTTACGGTTATATTGTTATTCCACACTTTTCAATAATGACATATTTTAGACATGTGTGAAATAACAATTATTCATCAATGAGGTGCTGCAAAAAAGCATTTTATTAACAAGATACTAAGAATAAATAAATAATTGATAGACGCTTCATAATTGCTTCACTTTGAAGTGGTTGTAACAACATTATTACGCTTATAATTAGTAAAAATATAAAATATCAATTTTTTCAAATTGTAGTTTTACAGCACTGTTATGATAACAACTTATGCGTGTATTTACATATTTGGTCCCAGTTTTATTCTATCACAACTATAAATTTAAGTGGAAAAATTGTGTTTGTAAATACATAAATTAAAAAAAAGTCTCTGAGAGCTTTAGTTGTAAACTGAAGGGCATTCGTGAGTAATTTACTTTCAAGGTTGTTTTGATTGAGGTAAATTGGGTAGATCCTTTTAATTCAAAAGATATTAGCCAAAGTATATTTTTTCTGCCTTTTTATACTTATGTCAGTATGTGATGACACGGTATGTAGAGTTAAATAAACATATTAATATCTACTATACAATTATCGCAGAAATTAAATAGAGGGTACGGACGAAGTAAAAATGTGAAAGCAACAAAACCTTAAAATATTTAATACTGGCGGGATTGTACAGAAGATCTAATTTTGTATATTCTTTCCTATCCTTTATCTAATAGACTTGTCTGTCCGTCTGTCCGAGACGCTGTAGACTTGTCTGTCCGTCCGTCCGGGACGCTCTTTCAGCAGCCAAACCGTAAGAGATAGAGAAAAAAGTTATGAAAGTTATATGTTTGGAATGGTCATGTCAGCTCAGGATCCGAATTTCAGTCACGTGACACTTCCGGTTTTCGAGAAATCACAAAAAAGACCGTTTTTCAAATAGAACGCGTACCTATTAAATAAAAATGTTTCAGCAGCCAAACGGAGCTGCGACCCTCTGCGCCTTAAAACGTCGATCGGTTAGGCAACCACTTTGACACCTTCCAGGTCTGGGTACAGTTATTATTTAATACGCGTTCTATTTGAAAAACGGTCTTTTTTGTTTTTTTAAATGAGACATTTGTCTCACTGGATTGCTTGTTATTATTTAATAAAGCAAAAAGAAAACAGGTATTATTTGATAATCTTTTAAAGTTTTTACAAAATCTAATGAAAGTCTAAATTTATTAACAAACAAAATTTGTGAATAAAATAAAAATATGAATGATGGTCAGTTACATACAGTCAGACCTCGCCGTTCGCGGCTTTGCGGTTCGTTGATTTAATTTTACGCGGGGCACCTTTGTGCTCCCTTTTCTTTGCCGTTCGCGGATATTTGCTTTGCCGTTCGCGGATGGAATTGCCAACGTGAACTGTTTCAACTTTCACACACCAACGGCCAGTCTTGTGAAAGCCACTAATCTGACGTTAACTTTAATTCGCTGTTAAAATAAACAAAAGCGCAAAAATTATTTTACTAATGAATAATATGTCATGAGCGCCAATGTTTTAATGAGCTTTTGTTTATTTTAACAGCGATTTAAAGTTAACGTCAGGTTAGTGACCTTCATAAGACCGGCCGTAAGTAAATAAAGCAGACGTATGCGGTTTATGTCATGAACACCTAAATAACATTATTTATCACGAACTTGTAAACACACTTATCGAGCCTATTTCTTTGAATCTCTTATTATAAATAGGACCTGAATCGAATTTGTTGTAGTCAGTATGTTTTATGCTTTCTCAATGTATTTTGTTTTAGTGTTTTTTGCTTTATATTACCTATATGTTTTGAAAATGCACGTATTTGCACGCTTGTATACTCATGTTTATGTATTTTTGAATATTTTGAAATTGCATAGTATAAATAAATCTAACTTATGGAACGTAACCCCATTTTTATCATTTATGTGTTTACTTGCGCATCGCGGTTTTGCGCTTCGCGGCATTCTTCTGGAACGTAACCCCTCGAACGGCGAGGTCTGACTGTATTAAATTTTATTATAAGAAGTATATGTGCTTAGTGCTAAACATTAAGACTTTTATGCCCATGAAAAGTAATAAATATGTATTACTTCTTGTACTGAGAGACTTTTTCCAGTTGTTCAACAAGTGATGTTTATTTTAACAATCAATGTTAAATTGTCTAAAATTGTTCGCTTTCCACGAAAACTTGTAATATAAGTAATTGGGCGAGAAGAAAGCTCTAGTGATTTATACGTCCAAATATCTTGGAGTCAAAAGTTAATAAACCACTAAATTTTAGTTAAAAGTAAAATTAATTTCTGCAAAAGTCTGAACCGGTATTTATTTAAAAAATTCCACGAGTACATAAATGAAATTATCTTTAAATCTTAATAATATATTTAAGTTGATCGAAATAGTAGTTTACATACCGTTACTTAGAACTTTACACGTGAACACGGTATCTCACAAGCGAGCGTTAGCGAGCTTGGTATCCGTGTCAGCACGTACAGTTTTGGTAATGGTCAAGCATTCTGCAACGTTTTATGGTATTCTGAATCGTAAATATTTAATGAAAAATTCATAGATTCAAATGATGTTACTTCACGGATTGAGCCCGTTAGTATTATAACGGACTCTTTATCATAAATAGCAACATGCGTATACTGCTATGGTATTGACGATGAACGGCTTGTTATAAGATGCTAAGGGGCTCAGCCTGTAAACCGGTTAAGAAGCTATTTACCCGTAGAGACAGATCTCGGTAAACGGGCGTTTACGATTCAGAATATCATAACTACATTAACAAGATTCAAAATAGAAAAATCATAGCTATTAACATATCTAGGAATGTTATGAGAAGCATAACTGCCGCAGATGTATTGAAATCCGAGCTCGCAGAGCGAGGATTTTAAAACAGGAATCTTGTTAGGGTGGTAGTTAGATTAATTTATAATTTCAGCCACATGAACTTTTTTATTACAATTAGTTGAATCACCTTCTAAATTTGTGCTAATAGCAACACTAAACAGGTTGTTTCAAAGACATGGTGACAAACTTAAAGAGGTGATAGAAGATGTTGAAATAAAATATTTGCATAGAAAGTTTTTAATTTAATTCCTTCCCCACCGAGTTACACCCTCCTAAAGAGGGTGGTTATATTAGATCTTTTTAACGAGCAAGAATTTGATTATACAAAAATATTTACTAGAAATCCTGATTTATTTAAAAGCCTTCTTAGCACTTAATTTTCTCTCTAAACTCGTATATTTGTGTATTCACCAGAATAGCTTATATTATAATACATTTTATTTTTTATACAAAAACTATTAACTTTGCGAAAAAATTAAAAGGGGTAAAAGGTTTTGAAATAAATGTAGTTTTTGGTACATATAATTCAATTCTCGTCTACTAAAAATTTCTAATTAAAACTAACAAGCCTACGTCTATGCTCAGCGGTAGGGTTACTGCAATGGCGTCGGCGTAAGAAGGGGTGGTTGGGCGTTACCCTCAGCTAGACACTGGATTTGATTGGAACAAAGTTTATTATATTTACACATACAAATAAGCTTATAACTAGGTAACATTTATATACAGAAAAAAGAAAAGAAAATGGCGGATTGGCATCCGCGATTGGAAGCGGGTGTGGTCCTTCGGAGGCGGGGCCGGCGGCTTCCTCCTGCGGTTGCAGCGGCGGCGGTGGCGACTGGCGACGGGGCGGCGAGCTGAGAGCAGCGGCGGCGGCAACGTCGGCGGCAGTGCGGATCTCCTTGGCGGAGGCGGCGGCTGGCGGCTTCCTTCGGCGGTTGCAGCGGCGGCGGTGGCGACTGGCGACGGGGCGGCGGGCTGTGAGCAGCGGCGGCGGCAACGTCGGCGGCAGTGCGGATCTCCTGGGCGGAGGCGGCGGCTGGCGGCTTCCTTCTGCGGTGGCAGCGGCGGCGGTGGCGACTGGCGACGGGGCGGCGGGCTGTGAGCAGCGGCGGCGGCAACGTCGGCGGCAGTGCTGATCTCCTGGGCGGAGGCGGCGGCTGGCGACTTCCTTCTGCGGTGGCAGCGGCGGCGGTGGCGACTGGCGACGGGGCGGCGGGCTGTGAGCAGCGGCGGCGGCAACGTCGGCGGCAGTGCTGATCTCCTTTGGCGGAGGCGGCGGCTGGCGGCTTCCTTCTGTGGTGGCAGCGGCGGATCTCCTTTGGCGGAGGCGGCGGCTGGCGAAAGTGGCTTTCCAAAGACGGCAGGCAGCAGAGTCCAATGCGTAGGATTGGTTCTAAGTCCACGAGGGTGATAGGCTCTGGAAAGCCTGGAGCTGCTAGCTGGTCCTGGAAGCTAAAGTGGCTCGAACTCCAAGTCCCACGAAGGCGGCAGACAGCTAAGTCCAGTGAAACGGCTGTTGGTCCTGGAGCTGAAGTGGCTGCTGGTAGTCCTGGAAGCTGAAGTGGCTGCTGGTAGTCCTGGAAGCTGAAGTGGTGGCTGGTGGACTCTCCTTGGCTGAGTGAATTCTTACTGCCAGCGTCTGACTATTTAAAGGAGCCAGTCCTTTGTCCAACGCGATCTCGACGCTCATTGGTCGAAGTAGAAGGGATGTTTTGCCCGATTTCGATATATTTTGTAATTATAGCATTTAATTGAGCGGCGTGATCAATTAGCGACTTGGTTTTAGTCGCAATCAATAGTTGATGAAATGCCGAGTCTAACGACACCCAATTTGCTATGATTTGAGTAAAAAATTAGCTCAACTTGGAATTTTTAATGCAATGTTCCGCGTAAAGCTTAATTAAGTATTTTTCTTATGGCGTGTGTTAAAAAGTTTATTATGCCTTGATCGGTTGCGCGCTATTTTTATAAGATTATTGAGACCAATTACGCTTTTCTGGGATGCTTCCTTCGTTAATTAAAATTTAATTTGTAATCTGCATCTTTGCTCGCTGTACTCGGTCGTGGCCCCTGATTTCTTCGTTACAATATGCCTTTCCTCGGGCCGCTGAACTCTCGGCCGCTCTCCCGGGCGCGAGTTTGGCTGCCTGATGGAAAAATTGCTTTTTCTCCACCTGTATATGTGCTATCGCTCTGTGGTTTGTTTTAATAGGTAGCGGTTAATTTTTCCTATCTTCTGGTATCCTTTATGTGTGATTAAAACAGAGCGCACTCTGTTTAAAGGGCGTTTTAGTGAAAAATTCTTAATTTAATCTGCAAACATTCGTGAGGCGTATTTCGCTGGCTGTCACCTTTCTTGGCCGGCCGGCTCCAATAAAGTTTTATGGTTGCAATCTTGCTGCACTTTAGAAATTCGTTGTAAGGACACTTATTTTTATGATTTTAGGGTTTTGAAAGATACTTCTGCGTAGGATCGCGGCGGTTTGTTAAACAGATGTAATATTCTTTGTTCTTCGGGCGCCTTTCGGGCGGCGTACGTTTCCTTTGTTTTTATTCGATCTGTTTAACGGTTCATATCAATTCCCCCCTCCTTTGGCGTCCGCGATCCGGGCATAAAACAAAAAGGTTAGGGAGAGAAGAGGCGGAGTTGGTCGGCGTGAATTTTTCTCCTCGACAACGTCTAACTGGCTTAGCGGCGGATTCCTTGGTGGTACTGCGAGATATGAGTGGCCGGTTATCCGTAGATGCCCTTGTGAATCCTCACATGGTGATGATTGGTTGCGAGTCGCATGATCCCTTGTAGCAGGTTCTTGAAACCGGAGGGGATCTTTCCTTTGCTGGTTCGCTGGCCGTCATGCATCTTTGGGCTAAGTGGTCGCTGAATCCCTATGGAATGATACGCTGCTTGGTGGCGGTATCTCGATGAGCGAGATGTTGGGCCGTTGAAGGTCGTTGTTGGGGCCTTGGCGGCGGTGAGAAGCGTTCCGATGGAAGGTGTCGTCAGCCGGGACTCGCGGGGGCGGTTGTCGGCCTGGGGTGTTAGAAACTTCGGTCAGGACTCCTGGTACCTGGGGCTCGTGTCCAAGCGAAGTCCCTTGGGGCGTGGGCTTTTTCACGTTCTGGAGCAGATCTGTGGCTGGGCGTACTTCGCCAGTACACGGCTGGTGCGGGCGGAAGCTTGGGGGTCCAGGCGCGGCCAGATCGGTCCTCGGTGACATAAGCGCGATGCTAGGAGTTCGGGGTCTTGAAGTGCGTGCTTAGGCGGAGTCCTCTCCTTGACGCGGAGTTCCTATCCTTCTAGGTGACCCGACTTGCTGACGTGGAGACGGCTGAGGTGGGACACCTTGTTCGGGGGCTGCTAGGGCTAATCAGACGTGTTGACGTTTGGGGGAGAAGCCAGGTGGATCCTCGTCGTAGAAGGTGCCGTGCTTGATCTTCCGGAAGTGGGAGCGCGTGACCAGGCGAAGTATGGCGGCGTTGCGGCAGTCCTCACGTGCTGAGTCAATCTGCGGAAGGATACACCTCGGCGGCACGCGGTGGGTGCGGGCGGAGGCTTGGGGCATCCTTGGCGCGGACAGATTGACCTTCGGTGGTGGAGGTGGCAAGTCCTAGCTTCGGGGACCTGGGGCGCCTGTTCCGGCGGAGTCGTGAGCTTCGGCCTTCTAATGAGCGTGCTTCTCTGTTGCGCTTCTCGGCGAATTTGCGCTAAGTGCAGGTGCTGGAGTGCCTGCAGAGAGTTGGTGACGAGCTTCTGGCAGCAGATTGGCACTGCCGGCCAGAGAGCTGGTGATGAGCTTCTGGTAGCATATTTGAAGTGCTGGCCAGAGAGCTGGTGTTGGGGCCTTGGTGGCGATGGAAGCGTTCCGATGAAAGGTGTCGTCAGCCGGGACTCGTGGGAGCGGAGGTCGACCTGGGGTGTTGGAAACTTCGGTCAGGACTCCTGGAACCTGGGCTCGTGTCCAAGTGAAGTCCCTTGGCGGCGTGAGCTTATTCACGTGCTGGGGCGGATCTGTGGCCGGGCTTCGGCGGAACGCGGTTGGTGCCGGCGAAGTTTGAGGGTCCGGTCTTGACCAGATCGCTCCGCGGAGAAGTAAGCGTGATGCCAGGACTTCGGTATCTTGAAGTGCGTGCTTAGGCGAAGTCCTCTCCTTGACGCGGAGTTTCTGTTTCCCTAGGCGACCCGGGTTGCTGACGTGGAGGCGGCTGAGGTGGGACACCTTGGTCGGGGCTGCTTGGGCTAGTTGGACGCGTTGACGTCTGGAGAAGAAGCTAGGTGGATCCTTGTCGTAAAAGGGGCTGTGCCTGATGTTCCGGAAGCGGGCGCACGTGACCAGGCGAAGTATGGTGGTGTTGCGGCATTCCTCACGCGCTGGGTGGATCTGCGGAAGGATACACCTCGGCGGCACGCGGTGGGTGCGGGCGGAGGCTTGGGGTATCCTTGGCGCGGACAGATTGACCCTCGGTGGCGGAGGCGGCAAGTCATAGCTTCGGGGACCTGTTGTGCGTGTTCCGGTGGAGTTGTGGGCTTGGGCCTTTCAGCGAGCGCTGTTCCCCTGTTGCTCTTCTCGGTGAGTTTGTGCTGCGTGCAGGTGCTGGAGCTTCTGCAGAGAGTTGGCGGCGAGCTTCTGGCAGCATATTTGAAGTGTTGGCCAGAGAGCTGGTGCTGAGCTTCTGGTAGCACATTGGCAGTGCAGGCCAGAAAGCTGGTGATGAGGGATCCTTGAGATTGCTGTGACTCGTTGTGGATCATGGTTGTTGGTGGTGATGTTGAAATTTGATTTGGGCGCCACTGGGTGTTTACTACCACTCCCAGAAGTGGTGTTGGTCCTCTTCATTCATCTTGGTTTTCCCTGGGTTGAGACACTGTGGTGGTGTCCTCTGTCCACATGGAAACGGGGATGCGCTGTCTTCTGTGACTTCCGAGCGATGCGGGCTGCCATTTTGTTGCGGTGTCGGCTGAGGTTCCTTGTTGGTCCTCGGCGGAGTTGCGTCCATCCTTCTTCGTCGACTTCACCATTGTAGTGGGCGTGACTTCCCTCTGGTGTCCACCAAAGGTTGGCCCCACGTTCCGGGCGACAATTAACAAGCCTACGTCTATGCTCAGCGGTAGGGTTACTGCAATGGCGTCGGCGTAAGAAGGGGTGGTTGGGCGTTACCCTCAGCTAGACACTGGATTTGATTGGAACAAAGTTTATTATATTTACACATACAAATAAGCTTATAACTAGGTAACATTTATATACAGAAAAAAGAAAAGAAAATGGCGGATTGGCATCCGCGATTGGAAGCGGGTGTGGTCCTTCGGAGGCGGGGCCGGCGGCTTCCTCCTGCGGTTGCAGCGGCGGCGGTGGCGACTGGCGACGGGGCGGCGAGCTGAGAGCAGCGGCGGCGGCAACGTCGGCGGCAGTGCGGATCTCCTTGGCGGAGGCGGCGGCTGGCGGCTTCCTTCGGCGGTTGCAGCGGCGGCGGTGGCGACTGGCGACGGGGCGGCGGGCTGTGAGCAGCGGCGGCGGCAACGTCGGCGGCAGTGCGGATCTCCTGGGCGGAGGCGGCGGCTGGCGGCTTCCTTCTGCGGTGGCAGCGGCGGCGGTGGCGACTGGCGACGGGGCGGCGGGCTGTGAGCAGCGGCGGCGGCAACGTCGGCGGCAGTGCTGATCTCCTGGGCGGAGGCGGCGGCTGGCGACTTCCTTCTGCGGTGGCAGCGGCGGCGGTGGCGACTGGCGACGGGGCGGCGGGCTGTGAGCAGCGGCGGCGGCAACGTCGGCGGCAGTGCTGATCTCCTTTGGCGGAGGCGGCGGCTGGCGGCTTCCTTCTGTGGTGGCAGCGGCGGATCTCCTTTGGCGGAGGCGGCGGCTGGCGAAAGTGGCTTTCCAAAGACGGCAGGCAGCAGAGTCCAATGCGTAGGATTGGTTCTAAGTCCACGAGGGTGATAGGCTCTGGAAAGCCTGGAGCTGCTAGCTGGTCCTGGAAGCTAAAGTGGCTCGAACTCCAAGTCCCACGAAGGCGGCAGACAGCTAAGTCCAGTGAAACGGCTGTTGGTCCTGGAGCTGAAGTGGCTGCTGGTAGTCCTGGAAGCTGAAGTGGCTGCTGGTAGTCCTGGAAGCTGAAGTGGTGGCTGGTGGACTCTCCTTGGCTGAGTGAATTCTTACTGCCAGCGTCTGACTATTTAAAGGAGCCAGTCCTTTGTCCAACGCGATCTCGACGCTCATTGGTCGAAGTAGAAGGGATGTTTTGCCCGATTTCGATATATTTTGTAATTATAGCATTTAATTGAGCGGCGTGATCAATTAGCGACTTGGTTTTAGTCGCAATCAATAGTTGATGAAATGCCGAGTCTAACGACACCCAATTTGCTATGATTTGAGTAAAAAATTAGCTCAACTTGGAATTTTTAATGCAATGTTCCGCGTAAAGCTTAATTAAGTATTTTTCTTATGGCGTGTGTTAAAAAGTTTATTATGCCTTGATCGGTTGCGCGCTATTTTTATAAGATTATTGAGACCAATTACGCTTTTCTGGGATGCTTCCTTCGTTAATTAAAATTTAATTTGTAATCTGCATCTTTGCTCGCTGTACTCGGTCGTGGCCCCTGATTTCTTCGTTACAATATGCCTTTCCTCGGGCCGCTGAACTCTCGGCCGCTCTCCCGGGCGCGAGTTTGGCTGCCTGATGGAAAAATTGCTTTTTCTCCACCTGTATATGTGCTATAGCTCTGTGGTTTGTTTTAATAGGTAGCGGTTAATTTTTCCTATCTTCTGGTATCCTTTATGTGTGATTAAAACAGAGCGCACTCTGTTTAAAGGGCGTTTTAGTGAAAAATTCTTAATTTAATCTGCAAACATTCGTGAGGCGTATTTCGCTGGCTGTCACCTTTCTTGGCCGGCCGGCTCCAATAAAGTTTTATGGTTGCAATCTTGCTGCACTTTAGAAATTCGTTGTAAGGACACTTATTTTTATGATTTTAGGGTTTTGAAAGATACTTCTGCGTAGGATCGCGGCGGTTTGTTAAACAGATGTAATATTCTTTGTTCTTCGGGCGCCTTTCGGGCGGCGTACGTTTCCTTTGTTTTTATTCGATCTGTTTAACGGTTCATATCAAAACATTTGTAAGTATTCTGACTACTAATATAAGTGTCGCAGTTTTGATCCCCGGTCCCGGTGACGTTTTTACAAATTAAAACCATATAACCACAGCAGCCAGTGTCTAAGGTACCTACCCTAGACCTTGTACATATCAAACAACAAACAAAAAATTACACGTAAAAATTAAAAAAAACGTTTTACAAATAAGTCTGCTATTTGTAGAAGATATTGCCAATTTTTACCTTAGTACCTTTTCTAGTTTGCAGTAAAATGACAGAAGTAAAATTTTAACCCTCTCTTCCGGAGGAGGCCAACTGGGCAAAATGGTCAGTTTGTCCGTAAATCCTAGGGGTCAACTGGGCAACAAGCAAAACATTTTTGTACAAAGATACGAATGTAGGTTATTTGCAGATTTAAGATTTGTGTGTACTTAGTACAAACATTTCTGTGTAATGTAAAGATACGAATTTAGGTTATTTGCCGATTTAAGATTTGTGTGTACTTAGTACAAACATTCCTGTGTAATGTAAAAAATGTGTGTAGGCCCTAGCCCGAGTCCCTTGCCCAGTTGACCCTATACTTACAGGTAAAAATTAAGTAGCGGGATTATATAGAGTTGACCGTTTGCCCAGTTGGCCTGCACCCCTCTCTTCGGGAGGGGAGAGCTTTAAAACAAAATGTTCAGATGAAAATTTTCCATATTTCAACACGCCCTATAGGCTCTTGAAGTTTGGCACCATGTTTTTGAAACACACTGTATAATATACCGTATTATTTTTTTGATATATCAATTTTAAGAATCCACTGTTACTACTGCTATGATAATAAGGCTGTTCTATAATAGATCTGTATAGCTTATCAGGTTATTCTTTCTTAAAAGTGATGAGCAATAATAACTTCTTTGTTTATAAAAAAATTATCATATAAAAATTTTAAATTATTGGGTTAATATAAATACTACTATTAAACATTCTAGTAGCGTTACAGTTAATTCTATACGCCCTAAAAAATGGGTGCTATTTTAAAACTTTTTAATAAATTTTACACAAAAAATTCATTTTATTCAAAATTTCTGGGATGTAGCTGTAGCTCTAAATCAGAAAAATACATCTTTTAGATGCCCACGAATCTTATAACTATTTGAGTTATTACTCAAAAAGCCTCAAAGTTTTACGTACAAAAACTATGTAAAACTGTGTAGAAATAAAAGGTATTAAGTTATAATTTTAAGTAGCCTTACTCTAATTTAAAAGGTTAAAAAGACGCAGAAGTGTTCAAAATTATGTACTAAATATACATCTTAATGTACACCTAGTATATCCGCGGAATCCGATTGCTATACTACGTATAACGAAAAGATTCAGAAATAAAATTAGTGGACCTTGATTATGAAAAACCAATTTTACATGTTACAAATTATTATAGACGCGAGAGGCTTCAAAAATTATTTAATTTCAAATAAAAATGAGCTGTGTACAACCGTCCTGCCAATAACAACATTGTATTCAAATTAGGCGCTCATTTGTGGGAGGGGCTTTAACCGCTCTTCTACTAACATGCACTTATCGCGCCTGCTTAACGCAGCGTTATAAAAGACGCGATGACACGAACGCCGATTGCGGACGAACTGCGCTCGAATGGGCAGCCGATGAAAAGGTGACTCAGGGACGCAGGCACAGTACACGTTAAATGTAGAGGTATTTGTAATGTTTGCATACACAGCTAAAAAGTAAGGATTTTTCATAACGCCTAAATTATTTGAATAGGAGAATCTTTTTGGCGTAAAATTAATCACAAAATCAGATTTTTTTTTAATAATAAATAAATTATTTTTTGCTTTTTGCCTCTTAAACATCCAAAGTGTAGTATTTCCCCAACTAAGAATTTGCAAACCTTTGTTGGAACTTTTCGATTTAAAATAGTACGAAAAATAGCCAATTGTAAACTATGTCAAAATATCAATATTATTTTACCATTGGTAAAACGATTAGTATGAAACTAGAGCAGCTTCAGAATTTGTGTCAAGGAATTCTTTCGTAAAAGACCGGAAGTTAAACGACGTCAATGATTATGAGCGAAAAAAATGATGAATATGCTCGTAGTATTACAAATTCCCATTATTTTGAAATAGAGTTTTTCCAAAAACTATCTAGTGCTAATTATTATAATAGAGTACCTGATAATCGAAATGAAATTAGAAAAACTTTTTAGTAGCTGTGAGCATTTTTTAAAACTCCGAGTTAACTCAAAATAGTAATGTAGATATATAGCGCAATATTTTTACATGAACTGTAGTTCATTTTGGGGTAATGTATACTTAACCTTAATATGCTCTCGTAATTACATGTTTTCCATTTAGTAAAGGAACTATTAGCTAGAAGCAGTTTTAAAATTTCGTCGAGAAAACTGCACTGCAACTGATAACGTTTGTAACGAAAGCACAAATAATTTTAAAATACGGAACGGATAAAAAGGGGCATTAAGCAAACAGCAAGTTTAAAGGCAGGGGTCAAGGGATGACAAATATTCAACGAGGCTAAACCGGAATGAATCCCAAACGGGTTCTGAATCGAAACGCTCCGTATATCCAGATAATTGGATCGCTGCAAAGCCTCGGATCAAGTCAGCTAGATAACTAACCCCGTCGCACTATAAAACCGGATAGAATGTGTCGCGGCGCCTCCACCAAATTGTCCGTCTAATACAAATTAAATACTCTCTCACATTCTAAAGTGCTTTTGTCGAAAATGATACTCGTATGTTTTACTTGGCGGTCCGAAAACAATCCGCGATCTACAGGACAGAGACCGATCAACTTTATTGCTGCAGGTGCGACAAGGACAGTACAATGATGAGTTGTTCATTTGGCGGAGTGCGAGCATATCGCAATGCGGCCAGGGTTCCCGGGCAATTCAAACGGCTATTATCACCTGAGTTATGGCCAAGTGCCGACAGAGTTGTTCTATCCACCGACATCGTGATGGTCATGAATCTACATGGATTAGGTATCTGTACTAAAAGCGTAAGATCAGGTAATGCACGTCATAACCGCAAAAATGATGAACCGCAAATGGTTTGCATACAATTAACAAATTAAATGGTTGCGTAGTGCAGGAAAGCGATTACACATATGTTTAAGCACCAGAAAATAACAATAAATAACCATGTACATCTTACTTAAGGCAACAAAAAAATAATAAACAGCAATGATATCAAACATAACTAAATTTACTAACACCAAATATTAATATAATCGTCTGTAGTTGGTAGGATTTATTACTAACATCCCTAAGTTGATAACTGTTTCCTATTTCTCCAAGTTTAACTACTATGTCACACTTATTTTCCAACGTTAAGATCAATAAAAAAAGAAAAACGAACTGTTCGGTATCAACAAGTGATATAAAAATCTCCTATAATTACTTCAATAAGGACGAAATAAACACAGTCTTTATGATCAACTCATAACATAATCATAGAATTACCAGAGCGGAGCAGGGCTTTTTTACCAGCAGGAAATGTCGCGAAAAACGCTGGGTAGTATTCTAATCTGTCCATGAACAAAACCAGAAATACAGAAAATATTCTCGATTTATTCGCAGATTTCCTTCAACCTGTAATTTGAATTTAAATTTGAATAAAATCGCGACATTTTTGCTTCAAATCCGCATCCTACGCTCATGGAGAACCCATACTGCTGAACGCAACGACCATTGTAAGAGCGGGAATGGGCCTTCTCGAGACCGGAATGGGCAATGCGCTCGAGAATGGGCCATCTTCTCGCAAGTGGCGCTCTGAGTGCCCCATTGAATATTTAGCCTCGTTATTGAAAACATGATGCTCTCAAATGTTATTCATACACTGCAGAAAGACGTTGATGATGTCATAAAGTATATCGGCTCGTGTCTGTGAGTCGTTTTAGTGACAATGCCTCGAGATAGTAATACTTCAATGGATTCTTATCTCAATGGTCGAGTACAGCATCCAGAACCTAATGTTATTTGCAATAATCACCTAACCTAAATTTGAGATCCATATACAATTTTCTACTAATGCTACGAGAACAAGATATCGATTTCCCCGTGTTTGCATATGCTAAAATGTTGAATTATATATATTACAACCAAAATTCGCTGAAATGAGTAATCGGTTGAATTGGAAAGAAGCTCGAAGTGACGTATTACTAAGAGTGTATAAATGTAGAATTCGCAATTTACCTTAAGTTGTACATAAAACTACTGAAACAGATCATCTCACATTTTAAATTCGAACAGACATTAAAACTGTAAATGTTGCCTGCGTTTACATAAATCGGAAAATAATCTGGCAAATGTTGAAATTAATCAAATTTTTTAAACAGGAAAATTAATGTAAGTCAACCACGTTTCTACTATTTTAAGTTGACCCTATAGAACTGAATCACTAGTTTTAGTAGTTACTTCGGTATTGACATAACAATTCAATATTTTTCATTGTATCATTAGCGTACCTATAGCAATTGTTATAAGCGTTTTTATGCTGACCAGAAAAATAGAATAAGTTTGAAATACCAGACATAAAAAAATATAACATTTTAAAGATCGGAGTAAATGCCATAGTGACTGACTATGTTATTTATCCAGTGCATCTAGACATATCATTAGAGAGCATTATGTTGTCTATGCTAGACTGAGATGTAAATTTACTCAATTGCCGAAATGAATTTGACCAATGCTGCAATTAAGCAAAATAATTCTGCAATTTGGCGAATTTAGGTTTTGCGCAGTTCCCGAACTAAGCATTTCATTTCGGCAATTGAGCGAATTTGGCATCTGGTTTTTTAGTATGTATGTAAGAAATTATGTCCTAATAAAAAAAAGTTCGAGTCTATGGGAGTGGAACTAAGGTGGCGAGAGAGTCGAACGTCCCCCTAAAATGCGCTTTGTTTGCTATATCTCCGCAAGAACTGCTCTAAATAAAAAAATAGCGTAATAATGTATAAATGTTCAGCACTAAATATCCTACATGAAACATTATCATTTTTTACTAAAATAATAACTAAGCCCAAAAATAAAGTAGTGTATACCGGGTGATAATGAGACCAGGGCCATGTCTCTGTCTCCTTTACTTCTTAAAGGATTTGGATGAAACTTGTTACAAGGATAATAAACATAATTTCGGATTGAGAGACAGACATAATCAAAATGGCCGACTTTCGGTTTCCCCGAAAATGTCATTAACTTCAATTTTTTAAATGGGCTGTACTGTATATTTTATGTTTTTCAGAATCTGCGACTCAAATTACATACGACAGTGTTGCCAAATTTGCTTAGATATTTCCCAAAAATATTTTAAAAAATTATTAATTAAAAAATGTTTCGTTTTATATAAAGATAAAGTGGTGCATGATGCATATCGTAAGATTGAGAATTACATTTTCTATCTAATGGCACCATAGCCCTTGGTAGGTGCCATCTAAAAAATTTTCTGTTTCCCAAAAAACACGTTTACCAAACTTTATTCCTTCATGAACGATTTGTTATTGATCAACTTAATAAAATATGTATTATTATGGGTTACTAGAGTCATTTAGAACACATTTTCTCCTATCAAGGCCTTCTATGAGAAAATAAAAAAGAGAATTTTTTGTTTAGAAAAATGAAAATTTGGTAAGAGTATTGTATGTAATTTGACCCGTATATTGAAAAAAACCTAAAATGTATAGGGTTATCTATTTAAAAATCCAAGTTAATGGCACTTCCGGTCAAACCGGAAGTTGGCCATTTCATCTATATCTATTGGTCAATCACAAATTATGTCTAGTATCCACATATCAAATTTCACCTAAATCTATTCATAAATACGAGCATGGCCCTAGTCTCACTATCACCCTGTATACCCTTTTTCTTATTTTTCGAGTTTTAGAGTTTGTTTCTCTCAATTAAGCAGAATATATGTAATGTTCTATTTACGATTAATTACTCGCGAAACTAAATGGGTGATCTATAACAAAGCATGTTAGTCTTCCCCTCCCGCACCACTACATGTTCTCCAAAATGTGTAGCTACCATACCACTACTTATACAGAGCATCATTTTGGAAAAACATCAGTTGCAGGTTTTCATGGATACAGCCAAAGCAGAACAAGTGTCAAAAGAATGGGGCGTCAACAACTAAAAGAAATGTGTGGATACCATTTTCGACGAAAATTTGTCAATCTCTATCACACAAAAAAAAATTCGAATCAATGTTAGGTGAGAAATTAGTGTAAGAAGGGTATGTACTGGAAACAGCTCATATAGTCATTATCGATACGGCTATAAATACTCGTATAGGCAAAACTAAGGACAAAGAACTATTTGTTCTTGGTGAAAACGTAGATCTCTTATACTATTAGTATCCATGACATGACAATATTGAATTTTTGAAGCCGGAAAAGGAAGAGGTGTAGATAAACTCTATTCAACATTAAATAACACAGTTGATAACGTAAATTAAAATATTATGTTTGTTCACAATTTAGGAATAGTAATTTACGATTCAAGTAACGTTATCAAGCTTTTTACATTACGAGAGAATAGTTTGAATGAACGAGCGACGTTACGAGCGAGTTCTTTAAAATTCTCGAGTAATGTAGAAAGCAGATAACGTTACGTATATCGTAACACGGTTTATTTTATCCTAAAATACTAATCTTTTTAAAAAAATAGGAAAAATGATTATTAATGACACTTACAACAGCGAGTGGTGGTATCACTAGTAAGATAAAAACTCAATACTGTATTGTTGGTAGCACTGTCAGGTTATGTTAAATTTGAGATTTTCAGGTTAAATTTTGCGTCAGTTTGTGTCAAATAACAAACTAAACGTAACCTACTATCATTGAATTTGACATAGACTCACAATACACTTCAGTGCTGTCAACATGTAATTAAATGCTAATAAAGTATCGTTATGTTATTTTTCTTAACAACACTAGTGTTGTTAAATGCATCTTAACGCAACTTGTTGCTAAGGAGTTATTGTCATAATAACATAATAGGATAAAATAAAACGATGTTACAGTATTGTACTAGGTAAACCAGATATGAAAAACATCATAAATATATTTTTCTACTCACTGTATAGAAAGTCGGCTTTTGCGCCCTAGTTTTAGGAAACAAAACTGTCAATTTCCAACGAGCGGGAGCCAATTTTTATTGACTCCCGGCGGCAGCCAATATTTTTTTGCTCCCGCTTTTGTGTTTATGTCACCATGGATATCACACCAAAGCTTTACAACGTTATGTTGATTTGGAAATTAGACAAAATGTCACTACAGAAATCTAGAGTCACTATAATGATTTCCTAAAGCAACATTTTTGAAATTTCGGGCTATAGAACATGCGTTCGAAGAAAAAATCATATATATACAGTGTGTCCAAGATAAGGAGGGCCAGTATGGGGATCTCGGTAATGGTAAGAGATACAAATTTGGTTAAATGGGAAGAAAGTTGCGCAATTAAAGTACTAAAAAAATGACGACTAGAAATCCTTGATATGATTTTTCGTTTTTGAATTATCTCAAAAAAACCGAATTTTTGGATTTTATTTTTTATTTTTTTCTGGCGTTAATATTAAAGTTAGAGCAAAACTGATTAAACTTCTTTATAGCAACTTTTAGTGGACTTAATGATTACGTTATCAATTTTTTTATCCGACGTTTCGTCTTCGAGAAACCATCATCAACTTCATTTTTTTAAATACGGTCCTGGTTTTTTGATGCCAAATTTGCAAAGCCCTTGTTACTCTAAATTCAAAAATGTACCACATATTATGGTTTAATTACGTTTCGAGCTTTTTTCTGATCAACATCAGAAAATTTTTTAGATACGGACCTGCATTTCTCATAATTTTGTAAAAATAAGTTCATACAGTAAGTTACGCCTTTTTACATGCCGTTAAAATATTAAAATGCACATCATAATGTCATAATTCTGATACACTAATTGAATAAGCAACCAATAACTATTAACAATAAACAACAAATAAATGAACAAAGATAGGCAGAAAGAATGAGAAAACGAGGCTTGAAACAATGTAATAGGTATTTAACGTTTTGAAATAGAAGAAGAACTTAGAAGATTGGTTCTTGAAGCCTTTCAAAGTATAACGCCAGTATTGCCGAATAATGTTTTAGATTCTACAGTTAGATGTTATTTATGCATAGAGAATGATGGCAACCTTTTTGAATACCTTCTGTAAATTTAATACCTATTAAATGGTTTCGATGTTCGTTTTGTTATTCTTTCTGTATATCTTTTGTTCATTTCTTTTTTGTTTATTGTTAATAGTTATCGGTTGGTTATTAAATTAATGTATCAGAATTATGACATTATGATGTGCATTTTAATATTTTAACGGCATGTAAAAAGGCCTAACTTACTGTATGAAGTTATTTTTACAAAATTATGAGAAATGCAGGTCCGTATCTAAAAGATTTTCTGAGGATGATCAGAAAAAAGCTCGAAACGTAATTAAACCATAATATGTGGTACATTGTTGAATTTAGAGTAACAAGGGCTTTGAAAATTTGGCATAAAAAAATCAGGACCGTATTTAAAAAAATGAAGTTGATGATGGTTTATCGAAAACGAAACGTCGGATAAAAAAATTGATAACGTAATCATTAAGTCCACTAAAAGTTGCTATAAAGAAGTTTAATCAGTTTTGCTCTAACTTTAATATTAACGCCAGAAAAAAATAAAAAATAAAATCCAGAAATTCAGTTTTTTTGAGATAATTCAAAAACGAAAAATCATATCAAGGATTTCTAGTCGTAATTTTTTTAGTACTTTAATTGCGCAACTTTCTTCCCATTTAACCAAATTTGTATCTCTTACCATTACCGAGATCTCCATACTGGCCCTCCTTATCTTGGACACACTGTATATATATATATATATATATATATATTAAAGGTAAACATTTCAGGGTGTCATACCGCTTAATAAATTCGAAGATTTCTTCAACTGGTTGAAGAACATCTTGAATGGCACTTGGAGTTGGACGACGTTTCGACGAAATCACATTCGTCATTTTCAAGTCCTTGTAGTCCTGGTTTGGCTTCTAGTTATGCGGCAACACGACGGACTGTCAACTTGATGTACAGCTGACTGAATAGGTTGTTTATCAATTACTGTGGCAACTAGCATCGAGGGAGCTGTACTGCTAGAACGGATGGCTGGTGTTCGCAGAGAATGGCCGGCCGTTGCTTGTAGTAACGTTACTACTGCAACCGTTATTACGTTATGGAAAACCCTCGCGTCACGTTGAAACTGATATATCGCTGATTCTGCAACGGCAGCGTTTTATGCAGTAATTCCCATATACGTTCAGAGAGTATTTCAGAACGCCCTCAGCAGCTGCCAGCTGCTTGATGGACGTGATACGAGCGAGTATGTTGACACATAGCTCATGTTATGCTGGCATACTTCTTGGATATTGTGTTACATGTTTTAAGGGAGATTGATGATTACCGGATCTCATTACTGAAACCTCGTTATATTATAACGGTGGGATAGATCATAGTTATTTCTGTGTTAATCGTGATTATGCACGTGGTACAAACAACGTTTTATTTTGGTTCTCAAAATGAACAAAATTCAAGATTTCAGTATTTTTGCTACAGACTACTACGTCATCGTAGTGCTGGCGCTGTGAGTTTTTGGCATGTTATGTAGATCGTTGGTGTTGGTATACTACATCGTTGGTGTTTGTTATACTGCTTAGCAACTTTATAGGCCCTCCGGCCATAAAAGCCAATTATGCCCGCTATCGAGAGCCAATAAACAAAATTATGGTTTTAAAATGAAATAAAATATATTTTCAATTAAAGAATAGTACCTTTTTCTAACGACAGATAGGCTGTTGCTTGCTGGGAGGCTCACAGGCCTGCGCCCCTAAGAAGCAGCCGGCAATGCCTTGTATTTTTAAATAACAGAAATGCTCCGTAAATCTTTCCCAAGAAAGAGCGGAAATAATGCCCCATACCAATACAATAATTATTTGTTGCAAATAATTTTAAAGGAATCTTTACTGTTGTAAAGTAATATGTTTATATTTCTGTTTTACTTTGATTGAATAAATGCATAATAATAAACGAAACCTACATTGCCACCATATACATTAACTGATACTTCAATAACCTATATTTTAAAAAAGCTGTAGAAAGTAATTTCTCCATTTTATTGCAATTTTGAAAGGTATTTAGAAAATGGAACATCAGTTGCTTTTTCTTTTGAAGAATGTATTATAATATCCCTTTGTTATTTGAGACACTTGGCACATGTTGCCCTTTTATATAAAAAAAATTCATTTATATATTTCAACCGATAATGTTTAACATTAGTAGTAAAGGATTCAAAGGGTAAGTTAAATGCAGTTTCCCAACGACTTCTCTAAATCTAGGCAATTTTAAGTAGAAGGGAAACTTATAACCCTAGTTCAACAAGACTAGGTGAAGAAAGCGCAAAGGTGCAGTATAGCGAGTAGACAATAAATAAGACAAAAAGAACGAATTCAGCACGAAAAGGACAACCAACTGCGTGTATTCGGATATTTCCTCCGAAGCTCAAATTTCCCAAGTTTTATTCACTTTTTTCGGTTTTGCATACTGCTTCAGGCTGCTCTCGCAGACTTTTATTGTCCATTACCAAGAATTATGTAGATTAAAAGTTGCAACTCTAATTGCGATTTAAAAGTTGAACGTGAGTTCAGCAGTAGGGGTTCATGAATATTGTAATCGTATGTTGCGCTGGCGGAGAATGATTCTTGAATGCCAAACGTAAAAGTAATTAGAAAGTTTTGTAGTTCAAAGATAAACTATGAATAGTGCTACTTTTCAATTTAAAAAATCGCCTAAAATGTGATTAAAAAGAATACAGAGTAAAGCCCCAATAAAAATAAATAAGTAAAGATACCTAGCAGCAATTGACTTTATTAAGAAGGTATGTAAACTGCATTGGATCTTGATGTCCTGTTAATTTTTTTATGTTATTTCAACATCAAATAACAATATTTTATATTTCTTTAATAACTTCTCTTTGTTATAATTTTACACAACTTACTGTGTTGGTAAATAAAACATATACATCAATATTTTGTTATGCTCTAATATCGAGACCTTAGAATTCCATGTTAGTTCACATGTCATCAAATGTTTGATTTAGAGTATTTGTGCCGCTATCATATGATCTTTCTTGAATGATATATGTTTTTAAATACAACAAAACAACAACCGAGCAGATGCAAATACGAATAATGGTAGTATTACATAGCTTCGTTTTTAAATGCCTGACTACCTGAGTTACACAAAGACGTACAAAAAGAGCATATATACAAGTGAATAGTCAACCGCAAATTCCTCTGAGGCAACTTTTGCGAACCCTAATGTGTCGCAAAAATAATAGCTATAGATTTTTACAGCAGAAATATTGATACAGATGCTTTGTACAATATTACATTTCAATACTGCCATTATTGCAAAACACATATAAATTAAAATAGACGACAACCTACGGCAAAATATCAGAAAAGTTGGCAATAAAGTATACAACAGCAAAACCATCCACATAGTTATAGGTAGTATTTCTGTTGAAAATAAATACGCCAACAGAACAGAGACACTGTAAGCTGAAAGAACACATTAATATAGATTTCATAATTTTGAAAATATATTTTATTGCAAATTGCAAAAATTAGTATTTCAGTGAACAAATTTCAAAACATAAGGAAAAATAGAAAATGTTATTTTATCATCTGGTTACATTTAATAAGCGTTATACATTTTTTAATCGATTTTGGTGATATTTCGTTTAAGCAGCATACTAGAAAAATGTAGTAAAAAATACGATTTGTACAAAAATATATATCACCAAGGATCCAAAAACACTTTGTAACATTATGTGTCTATACGACATGAAAGACGTATTTATTTTTACAAATACATAACTTCCACATCGTCATCTAATATACCAAAAACCAACGCAGTTTTTAGTTTAGCAATTTTGTTTTAGAATGTTTTTGATGTTTTATCAAAAGAAACTTGAAATGATATACACTGTTGATGTGTGCGATGGAATATTTATGTCGAGGAGATGTATTGTAATAAAATGAGTGCCTATAAAACATGTAGTCATTGAATAGTTTTTCAAGGTATTTTTAGATATAATAATAATAATAATACTAATAATAATTTATCTCATTTTTGTAGTAATAAAGTATTGAATTATTTATGCATTAATAGATATGGGAAAGAAATGGTATCACATTATTATTCTTTATTTTGTTTAACTTCACAGTGTAGATGTTATACTGATTTTTTACTAGTCGGAAATAAGTCAGTTTATGTTGTCGTGAATAATAATAAAAATAATAACAGTAATATAATAATAAATTCAAGTCGAATATAATTCGTTAAAGAGTTAAGACTGAATGTATTTGCAAATCATACCTTCCGAAATTATGATGGGAAAGTCAAAGGAAATGGAAACACATAAGAAAAATAGAAAATGAGAAGCACACCGTGAGAACAAAGAACGTACAAAATAGATATAATAAAAATTGGTACGTATAACGATAGGAAAGATGATGGAAACTAAGGTTGTGGGATGAAGTGGCAGCGAACATAAGGGCAATATGAATAAAAGCCTGGAATATAAAAGCGAAAAATAAAAACAATGGGAACAAGTAATTCAAGATATAAAAATACACTAAACCATAGAACATACATTTCATGTACGATTTTCAGTATACTTACTTATACTGTTTTTTCTACTAATGAGAAACAGTTCAGTTTATGCTTTAGCGAAAAAAAAATAATATAATAAATTCAAGTTGAATATCATCCGCTAATAAGCTAAGAATGGATGTATTTATATACATATATCTTCCGGATTGGTGACGGGAAGCTCAAAGGAAATGGTAAAGGCACGATGGAAATGAAAAACGCGAAATAGAAAATGAGAAATAAACCAACAAATATAATAAAAATTGATACGTGTAATGGTAGGGACGATGATGGAAGTAGCTAAAGAAATAATACGATATAGCACAACTAGAAAGAACAAGAAAAAATAAATAAAGACGAATACATTTTTTATACTGCGGAGTGAGTAAACGAGGGAGAAACGAAATGGGTTTCTTTGTAACAAACCAATTACGCAAGAACGTAATGCAATTGAATTGAATTTGAACCAGTAAAGGGTCGATTGGGCTACATAAGAATAAAAGCGAAACCAGTAAATCTAATATTAATAAATGTTTATGCACCAATAGAAGATGCAGCGAAGAAAAAAAGACCAACTGTACAGTAAACCGGAAAAATTACGTAAAAAAATACAACATGACACCTTGGTAGTCATATGAGACCTTAAAGCCAAAATAGATGAATAAAGCTATGTTAAAAGTAGTCACAGAAAAACACACAATATATAATAATAAAACTACTTATGATGGATAAATGGTATACTCAATAGCAGTGTGACTAATTATAATAATACACAAGTAGCACTAAATTCAAATATAAACCAATACACAAAATAAGTTGACCAGCTTGAAAAACTAACAATACGGGTAAACGTTATAATATGGAGACATCTACAAAAAAGACGAAAACGATGGTAACTGCCAAGCAACCGACCATTTGCAAACTAGAAGGGGAAAATTATTGAACAAATAATGAAGTAATAAATTGTCTGGGTACCGAAATAAGTAGTAAGTAGCAGGGCTCTAATTGGAGAAATTCGAAGAACCGCACAAGTAACTGGAAGCCTGAGAAGTATGGTATGATATAACAAGTTTATGAGAACTGATACCAAAGTTAAAATATACAAAACAATAGTATATCCAGTCCTTACATAGGCCACTGAAACAAGAGCGGAAACGAAGAAAACAGACAGAAGGTGAAGACTGTAGAACTAAAGATACTACGCTCACTACAAAGACTAACTCTCTTGGA